>JAHNEJ010002099.1:0-182581 GCA_022559845.1 Amorphophallus konjac
CCCAAGCAGTTGGGCAGCCCAACGGCAGGCGGCATTGATCCGAATGCGAGGGGTACCGCCAGGTAGCCTTCGCGCACATGCATGTCAATTGGCTGCTGGTCGAAGCAAACGGACATGATTCCGGCTGTCATTGTAGATTCCTGGAAATAAGGAAAGTACACAGAATCAGAAGTTTTAAGGGGGCCCGCCGGGCCTACTACTTTAGCGTAAAGATGAAGGGAGACTCGATCCCACCGGGCGTGCCAGACTTGTTTGACACATTTTATTTTATTTTAATTTATTTTATTTATTTATTGATTTATTTATTTATTGGCGTGCCAGTCACCGGGGTGACAATTTCGTTGTGCGCTCGATCTGACTTGATCAGTCGATTATGAAGTCCGAGTCGGGACCAGAAGTCCGTCATACCATAAACGCTATGACGTTAATTACGTCCTCCCTAAGGAGGACAACCCTTGATTAAACGCTAGAGATTGGAGGCGGACAGCGGTTAAGCCGCATGCTTAAAAGAGACGGAATTCAATCGTTTGTAAAACGTTAAATGGATTAGACAAAGCAGGGGTTCGTTATTTTTGGGATAAAACCGACGGCATATTCCCACCATCTCGGACCATGTCGAGTGGGGAATAGGAAACCACCCATGCAGTGGTAGGGTGGGATCCGTAAAAGATCGGGCATAACTGACCCAGAGTCCGAGTAAGCACTGTCATAACATGACGCGCCCCGTGCGTACGCGATGTTGCATCTATATTCCCCCTTCAAAGGACCGTCGGAGAGCATGTAGGGACATAGCTCCGTGGGCCAACGGGGTTGAGAGATAGGACATCATAGCTACCTGGCAAGGTATGTGTAAACTTCGGCAGCATGTCCCCTCAACTTGGATTATGCCAAGAGAGGATAGGTCATCATTCACGGAGTGCCGGGATGACAACCGAATGAGGATGGGCGTCGGGCCCCGGGACATCGCTTACCTTTATTCCATCGTTTAATATCCCCTTGAAATCCCTCGGGACTCATGTAATGACACGACCCTTCGGGTTCATAAGGGTGAAATCTGGATCGGGAATGAGGACTGTAGGGGAGACCTTCCCCATTACTATGTCTTCTTAAGGCATTCATGACGATCTCTGAACATCCCCGGGGCGTATGTGTATGGAGACCAAAGATTGAAGGATATCAGTGTAGAAGAGGGCCTCTGACTGGGTTTCATCGGCCGAAGAAGGAGTGATGCGGGACGGGACCACGGACACGACAAGCTCGCGATCGTCCCTTAACGAGGGAAGCGTCGGATGTGCGCGGTTGAGAAACCGGCAATGAGCTAGGGTGGTCGACTCTCTTTTGCGCCCGGATCGGGTCACGGGACGGCTTCGCTCTCTCTCGCAGCAGTGATATTATAAATTGAAGGCGAGCTAGGTATCCCTACACATGCTCTCTAACAGCGGCATATAAAGCATATAAAGAATTAAGCTAATGCCAAGTGTAAGGGTGAAGGCGATACCTCCACGCTCTCGGCGTGGCGAAGACGGCACCCGGCCAAAGCTCGTACTCCCGGGAACTTAGTACATTATGTTTACAGCAGTACAAATAAGCCCACTCCACGCAGGGAGGTAAAGGGCGACACAAGTGGGCCCGGGAGGACCAAGTTCGGGTTGACGGGCGGTTTCGGGCAATGCTTCGGCTTCACGCGTACTCGTGCTAGTGGGGGCCCACGTATTGACCGGAGGGGTCGTGTGGGGCCTGATGACTCCTCTATTGTGGAGACACTTGGGAAGCGTTCCCCTGGGATGGCGAGCTGCTGGAACGACCGCCGGACGCCGGGCGGCCCTCGGACGACGCTCGCCGGGAACTCGGCCACGAATCTGAAAATTCTGTTTGCAGGCGCGCGACTCGGAGAAACCTGCTGCTGCGATCAGCCCCGTCGTCGGAATGCGACGAGGTTAGCGCCGTTGGAAAGCTGACTCAGAGTACTTCGACGTAGGGGTCTTCAAAAAAAATAATCAGATCTGTATTTCTGATCATGTATTTTACAAGCTTGCTGGAATCTGGCCAGAACTGCAGGGGCAGGTTCTGACTTCTCTGAAGATCGACGTTGACCGGGGAGAAGACATCCGAATCTGGAAATAATCTCTTCAGTAAAGTTGAATATCTCTGAGAGAGGAATCCGGGACTATTTTTGTTTTCTGATTGGAGACGAAATGGATTTTCTGGGATTTCTTTACTAGACCTGGGTCGGATCTGGGAAACTGTGGGCAGACTGTTCTTGGGAACTTGGACGAAATTTGAAAAATACTTGTAGGGTGAACCAAAAATTAATAAAATTCCTGGTGGTAGAGGGATGTGGACAGAGATCCCAGTAAATTTGGGCGACCCAAAAAAAATCAAAAGGCGGTTCGAATGGGGTAAACTCAGAGCTGATGAACAGTAAATAGAACCGGGACAGATCTGGAACTTGGACTTGGACGAAAATCAAAAAATAGCTAAAGGATGAATTTTGACGTGATTTTTTTTGTGGGGATAAGGGTTCTAGAGGGGAACCAACCCTGAAATTTTGAGCTTCAGAAGACGAAGGGAGTGATAGCAGGAATTCGGAGAAGAAGGGTCTGTCCTGGGTGGACAGAACACCGAAACCGTTGGCGACGACGCGTCGGCGGCGAGACGATGGCGGCGGCGATCACCGGAGTTGCTTCAGATGCTGGAGGGGATCAAGGGGGAAGGGATTACACTCTAGAAAGGGGGCTGGAGGTGGAGGAACCAGGGAGAGAGAGGGGAGGGGCGCAAGATCCACTTGGGGGCAAATGCCTTTTTTCTCTTCATTAATTCATTCAATATGAAAAATACAACCTTATATAGGATGCCAACCAAACTCAACCTCAACCCTTGGATCTAGGGGTTAGGATTGAAGGGCTGGGATACAATGTGAATCACACTTTTAATACATTAGTTTAATCTAATTTGACCATGCTTATTCAACCTTGGACTAGATCCATTCAAACACCACCTAATACACAACTACCTTGCCTAATAAGACAAGGAACCTTGCGCCCCCTTCCATGGGCCAAGGCCATTCATGGGCCAAGAGCCTCCCATTAGATCATGCTAGACTTGGGCCACTCCCACTTAGATGGCCCATGAGAGAGTGGAACCCAATTTGGGCCTTAAGTGCCTTAATGACCCATTTGAAGCCTAATGACCCAATATGAAGTAACACTCTTAATGGACTCTACTAATGGCAATCTAACCTTGGACTTGACATAACAAATGGCCCATTGGCTTGATATAAGCCTTACAAGGATGGCCCAAATGAAAGAAATCAAAAATTACATACACTTCAAGCCAATACAACCCATAATACACACCAATCCAAGCCAATACACAAAATACAACTCATAAGCTCTTGATGTCCTCATCAATTCTCCCCGGGTGGGAGGAACTCGACCCCGTCGAGTAGGGGTATGGCTGCTCCGGTACTCCGGCGGATCTGTCACCGTGCTAAGTAGCGCGGGTATGCTCCACTCCAAGTGATCGGCACCTGCTCATTCCATATATACTCGATATGCGCACTGCTATGGCTAAAGGTGGTCACTCCGAAGGGGCACTCTCAAAAGGAAGGAAACAGCTCGAAGACTCACTAGGAATCACCGCTGAGTCCCTATAGGTGACTGATCCGGGTATAGATGTAGAACCGATCCCATACTCATCAAGTGAGTCGACTCGCTTCACACTCATAAGAGAACGACACGAGCTTGCATAAGACACATGCAGACTCACCATGCACTGACACATGAATGAAAATCACACAAACAATCGACTCAAAATCACCACACAAACAAACCACACAAAGAAAACACACCGACTCAACTATGACCCTAGACACACCTAATGTTAGTCCGACCCGTACATGGGTGATGGCGGACCAGGACACCCGAATGTGTGCCATGCATGCATGTTATGTAACCGGAGATGGGTGGCATGAGGTACACCTAAATGTCCAAGTATGACCCAGTCATGCATGGACGGCCCTTTGGATTTGGGAGACTTGAGAGGGCTAGGAAAGCCGGGTGTGGAAGAGCTGGGTGTAGGTGTATCGTGGACGGGCTTGGTGGGTATGGAGGACCCGGCCCGTAGGAAAGGGGTATGAAAGTGGACTTCCCCGATAAGGTATGAGGGAAGTGATGGGTCACGGGGCCCACTAGAGTAGGGGTCAAATGGGTCAAAGAATGTGTGACCCCTTGTGGTGGGTTCCCACAAGTCACGGTCCCACGTGTAGAAGTTTTGAAGGTGTGGATAATCACCTTCTTGAATTGTGATGGGTGGGACGGGGACCGTAGGCAAGAAGTATGATTCCTCCCTCGGACAAAAGGGTATGAATTCAGGCTCGTCCGGTAAGGGAAGGAGTAAGAGGACCTCCGTGGTGATACAACCCACGGTGCACTCGGAGGTAATAGACCCTAAGGCCGGATGAGTGAGGCTAAGACTAGTGGGTTGGTCAAAGCCTCGGGCCAAAAGGTGCGTCAACTCCCATTGTGAATCCAATCCCATGACAAGATCGTCCAATGTGTCAACATGGTGACGAGATCGAAAGGTGGTATGGAATGAGTTGACTGGCACTAAAGGTAAGGTGGGGTCCATGGACGGGAAGGGATGTGGGACCAAGCCATCCTTGAGCCATCTAAGAAGTGGCTCGGCTATGTAAAGTGTTCCCGTAAGAAACACGGGTGGCTCGGGCTTTGGTAGTTCCCACTTTGATGGTTTCGAATGAAGACCGGAGGTAGATAACAATGGAGCATCCATGGGTGGTGGAGTAGCTTGTGTCCTTTCCCACCAATCCGAAATCATTTTCTTTATTTCCTCTAAGGAGCGGGTTGGAGGAGGGACCTTGGGGTGGACTAGCTCCTTAACTCTCGGCTCGGGTGTGGGCCTAGGCTCGGTTATAAGCGGGACTTCCACTCGGTTGGAGGTGCTTGAGTGGGTTGGGATGGGAGTGCCAAGGGGAGGTTGGTTGGTGGTGCATGGGCGGGCCACTAGATTGGGGTCACTTTGGTGGGCTTGGACGGCGGTGAAGGGGTGGGATTGGGTAGAGGTGTGGCCCACTTGATTGTGGGTGAGTTGGTGGGGTTGGTGAGTGGAATGACCTCCGTGGTTGGAGGTAGGTGGGCGGGGAACGTAGGCCCTCCTAAGCACTCTCTTCATTTCCCACCATGACTCGATGGGCCTTAGATTCCTATCCTCCCTCCAATATTTGATGTCCCTCCAAGTTGCAGCGGCTTCACCAAAAAGTCACCTTTTGGCAACATCGACTTGCATGGGCCCGTACATGATGTACACCTCGAAGTAATCATCCATAATGGCTTCCCATTCTAGATAGACACTCGGGTCATCGGACCCGTAGAAATCCCGGGTTTCGGGTCTCGTGGGGTGGTTCGGGTGGTCCTTCCATTTGAGATAGTATCGCCACCATCCGGGAGTTTGGGACTCCATGGGACACGGGAAACTAGTGGATGGCCATGCCGACACTCGGACCAAAACACTAGACACGACACTAAGTAATGCAAAGTTGGAATGCACTAACTAATGCACACTAAGGACCCTAGACGTAAACCAAGACTCGGTACGGGGCGGAGACAATCGACCCGAAGGTCACTCGCACAAGTGTGCGGCCTTCCCGATAGGCGTAACCTAACGGTCGGACAACACCTTTTTATATACCGAGTAAAGGGATGTATGCGACCCAAAAATGACTCTTTTTGTTGTTTTAAAAATGTGATGATCCTAAACACGACTTAGACCGACTAATGACTACATGACACTCTTTTTTTTTTTGAATGCAAACACCCTAGACTCAACCTCGCTCTGATACCAAATTGATGCGGGACGGGACCACGGACACGACAAGCTCGCGATCGTCCCTTAACGAGGGAAGCGTCGGATGTGCGCGGTTGAGAAACCGGCAATGAGCTAGGGTGGTCGGCTCTCTTTTGCGCCCGGATCGGGTCACGGGACGGCTTCGCTCTCTCTCGCAGCAGTGATATTATAAATTGAAGGCGAGCTAGGTATCCCTACACATGCTCTCTAGCAGCGGCATATAAAGCATATAAAGAATTAAGCTAATGCCAAGTGTAAGGGTGAAGGCGATACCTCCACGCTCTCGGCGTGGCGAAGACGGCACCCGGCCAAAGCTCGTACTCCCGGGAACTTAGTACATTATGTTTACAGCAGTACAAATAAGCCCACTCCACGCAGGGAGGTAAAGGGCGACACAAGTGGGCCCGGGAGGACCAAGTTCGGGTTGACGGGCGGTTTCGGGCAATGCTTCGGCTTCACGCGTACTCGTGCTAGTGGGGGCCCACGTATTGACCGGAGGGGTCGTGTGGGGCCTGATGACTCCTCTATTGTGGAGACACTTGGGAAGCGTTCCCCTGGGATGGCGAGCTGCTGGAACGACCGCCGGACGCCGGGCGGCCCTCGGACGACGCTCGCCGGGAACTCGGCCACGAATCTGAAAATTCTGTTTGCAGGCGCGCGACTCGGAGAAAACTGCTGCTGCGATCAGCCCCGTCGTCGGAATGCGACGAGGTTAGCGCCGTTGGAAAGCTGACTCAGAGTACTTCGACGTAGGGGTCTTCAAAAAAAATAATCAGATCTGTATTTCTGATCATGTATTTTACAAGCTTGCTGGAATCTGGCCAGAACTGCAGGGGCAGGTTCTGACTTCTCTGAAGATCGACGTTGACCGGGGAGAAGACCTCCGAATCTGGAAATAATCTCTTCAGAAAGTTGAAGATCTCTGAGAGAGGAATCCGGGACTATTTTTGGTTTTCTGATTGGAGACGAAATGGATTTTCTGGGATTTCTTTACTAGACCTGGGTCGGATCTGGGAAACTGTGGGCAGACTGTTCTTGGGAACTTGGACGAAATTTGAAAAATACTTGGAGGGTGAACCAAAAATTAATAAAATTCCTGGTGGTAGAGGGATGTGGACAGAGATCCCAGTAAATTTGGGCGACCCAAAAAAAATCAAAAGGTGGTTCGAATGGGGTAAACTCAGAGCTGATGAACAGTAAACAGAACCAGGACAGATCTGGAACTTGGACTTGGACGAAAATCAAAAAATAGCTAAAGGATGAATTTTGACGTGATTTTTTTTGTGGGGATAAGGGTTCTAGAGGGGAACCAACCCTGAAATTTTGAGCTTCAGAAGACGAAGGGAGTGATAGCAGGAATTCGGAGAAGAAGGGTCTGTCCTGGGTGGACAGAACACCGAAACCGTTGGCGACGACGCGTCGGCGGCGAGACGATGGCGGCGGCGATCACCGGAGTTGCTTCAGATGCTGGAGGGGATCAAGGGGGAAGGGATTACACTCTAGAAAGGGGAGAGGGGTGGAGGAACCAGGGAGAGAGAGGGGAGGGGCGCAAATCCACTTGGGGGCAAATGCCTTTTTTCCTTCATTAATTCATTCAATATGAAAAATACAACCTTATATAGGATGCCAACCAAACTCAACCTCAACCCTTGGATCTAGGGGTTAGGATTGAAGGGCTGGGATACAATGTGAATCACACTTTTAATACATTAGTTTAATCTAATTTGACCATGCTTATTCAACCTTGGACTAGATCCATTCAAACACCACCTAATACACAACTACCTTGCCTAATAAGACAAGGAACCTTGCGCCCCCTTCCATGGGCCAAGGCCATTCATGGGCCAAGAGCCTCCCATTAGATCATGCTAGACTTGGGCCACTCCCACTTAGATGGCCCATGAGAGAGTGGAACCCAATTTGGGCCTTAAGTGCCTTAATGACCCATTTGAAGCCTAATGACCCAATATGAAGTAACACTCTTAATGGACTCTACTAATGGCAATCTAACCTTGGACTTGACATAACAAATGGCCCATTGGCTTGATATAAGCCTTACAAGGATGGCCCAAATGAAAGAAATCAAAAATTACATACACTTCAAGTCAATACAACCCATAATACACACCAATCCAAGCCAATACACAAAATACAACTCATAAGCTCTTGATGTCCTCATCAAGGAGGGGCTCTTGGCATGGCTTTATTGGCCAAGAAGGGGGCTTCTCGGCACGGTTTAGTAGGCCAAATGAGGATCTCGGCGCGGCCAGATGAAAAGGGGGGAAGGCCCTCGGCGTGGAGCTTCCCGGCGCGCTCCTGGGCGCGCCGGGAAGGTGGCGCCGGGAAGGGCCAGCAGGTTCGAGTGGCAGGGGGAGAATGGCTAGCAAGGGCAAGGGGTTCTCGGCAGAAGGGTTCTCGGCGCGTTCCTGGTCGCGCCGGGAACCTGGCGCCGGGAGCTGGACTAGGAGGTTCTCATGATGAAGGCTTTGGACGAAGTTTGTCGTGTAGCTGAGGGGAAAGACCTCTCGGCAGAGGGGTTCTCGGCGGGCAATTTTGTGCGCCGAGAAGGCAGATTTGCTACAGGGTTTCATCATTTTCCAGAGCTCGAACGGTGCTCTGTTTCAGGGATTTTGAGTTTCTGGATGCGATTGAAGCTGAATTTGGAATACGAAAAAGGGGATTTCATGGATGCTTCTGTTAGGAGGATGCCAAGGAAATCTGGAGGGTGGAATTGATGGGGAAATGAGACCGTCGTATAGCCTTCTGAAGGATGCATTTCTTCCTGCTGCCGGCCGTCTGGGGAAGATCAAACATGGGGTTTCAATGAACTTTGAGAATTTTGGTAGCATTTCCCCTGCGGTCAGCGTTTGCCAGGAGATAATAGACAATCACCCACGGAATGCCGGGGTAAAAGCCAAACAGAGGGGTACTAGACCCCTGGCCATATACGTGCCTGCAGCACCATTTGGATGTTCCTTTAGAGGTCAACGAAGCTTATGCAGTGGCATAGCTCCATCGCCTCGTAGGGTTATGCAAAAGATTTTCTCTGATCATCTGATGTTCAACCGGTCAAGAGATTGCTGTCTCTGACCCTGAACCAGCTATGAACTCGACAGAAATCCACGATGTTCCGGAGGGTCTATCGTACCATGGAAGAAAGGAGAGGGACGGAGCCCAATAACCCATTGAACGAGGGTTGGGGTTCCGCCTTCATTCTTCACAAGAGAACCGACTCCGAGATATGAAGCACCGGCCGAAAAACAAAAGCATCTAAGCAATGGACAAGCGGATGCAAAAGAAATAACGGAGGAGGATAACAGCAATTTCAATCCATCAGTACCCAAATAGGCCACTGTAATATTCTATTTCGATGCATTTTCCCAGACTTACATTGCTCATAGGGAAGGAATGAGGAACAGGGAGATACAAATCGAGGCCGGGATTGTCCGGTTACACTCTATCAATCGAGATGAAACTCTAAGGATTACATGAAGAAAAAGAGAAAAGAAAGCATGGGGGAGGGCGGAGCATTGACTCCTCTCCCTCCCCAGTGCCCACCTGGAACCTTCCTTCTTCTTCTCTTCTATTTCTTCTCTTCTCTTTTGGTTGAGGGGGGCTCTCGCTCTCTGAGCAGGACTCCCTCTCTATCTTTCTATTGCTCTATCTTTTTTCTTTTTTTTTTCCGATCGATCCCCTTTTCAATCGATCCCCTTTTCTGTTCAAAGGGAGGGGGCTTTTATAACCCTTTTCTCCCTCTCGGCAGGCCTCATCTCGGCGGGACCGGCTTGAGCTTCCCGGCGCGCCTTGGACATTCAGCCTTTCGGCGCCACCTCCTCACAGGCCCATTTGGGTCTTTCAGCTGCTTTCACAGGCCCACTTGGGTCTTTTCAAATGCTTCATCACCCGAAAGGGCCCTCTATTGGTGACATATCTTGTATTGAGATCATCATTACAGTTTTCATCAGTCCGTAGACCGGGATTTCATCAGTCCGTATACAAGGGTTTCATCAGTCCGTAGACAAGGATTTCATCAGTCCGTGGACGGGGGTTTCATCAGTCCATGGACAAGGGTTTCATCAGAATTGCCATCTGAACGGTGACAAGATCGGGTATTATCTCATCGATATCGTCACTTGAATGGTGACGAGCTCGGGCATCAGCTTTAGTCCGACAAGACTTCCGCCGGGTGTATAACCTGTGGAGACCATTCTTCTTCTGTTCTGACTTTGCAAAGCCTTTGCCATCTTCATCTGCCGGTACCGGCTTCATCTTCATCTCATATTACATCTGTCAGTAAGCCGACATCTGACTTACCCTGACATATCATCCGTGGATTCTTGGGCGAAACGGTAGTACAGCTCTCATCAAAGGGCTGGAAGGTCTCATCAGTCGAGTGACGGCTGCTTTATCAGTGCCGCCGTCTGAGTGACATTGACATCGGGCATCAGCTTTGCCGACAAGGGCTTTAGCCGAGCAGACAGCTGATGAGTTTTATCATTGGTCTTTCACTGTTGGTCCGACCCTCTTTTCAATTATGTTTTCACCCTTGTTCATTTTCCAGGTGTCAATAGTACCGTCGGGGCTCGTTCCCACTCTGCCTGGCGATTGAGGAGGTCTTGGCATGCCTCCGACAATGCCCAAATCTGGCAGCTCATCTCAGCCAACTCGTTCACGGCGGGGTCGAGTGGAGCTGCATCGCGTGGCGGATGAGTGGAAGAGGATGTTTCCTATGATTCCCATCGAAAGCTTGGGGCTCGTCGGGAACCTTGGACCCCCTTACGGTTGCTAGTGTTACGTTAGCTTCCTCGAGGTTTCGTGGCTTCCTACTCGATTCACACAGACGGCGTCAAAAAGTGTAGAGGTTGAAAAGTGTTCCCATTTTGTCTCGTACCACATCTTTGAGATTTGTTTATTAGAGAAGAGTAGCCTGCCACCCTAGAAAACCTACAACCACTAGAGGACGATGTCAGAAGGAGCCATGCGAGTGATCTCAGGGGTCAAACCTCCAATGCTTAAGTCACAGACTTAGCGAAGCAAAAAGGGAGAAGAGCTGAAGTAAGAGGAGAGCCGGAGAGGGCAGAATGAAGGAGCCTGAGCGTAGGAGCGTGCACTCGGAGAGTGCTCGGAAGGCTGAGAGAGTGCTCGAGGAGGTAGGGGAGAAGAACCCTAAGGGAACCTCTCTGGACCCACTTCTCAGATGGAGATTCTTTCCGTCGCTACGTAGAGGAGCCTCTCTCTTCTCTCGGTGTAGATCTCTGCTAGCACTAGGATGTCTCTCTTATGTCTCTGTATGCGTGGGTGTGTCTGGAGATGAATTCGATCGTTCCCCCTCTCCTCGGGTCCGACTGGGGCCCTATTTATATGGGCTGTCGGGACGCTGGCCGTTCTTCCGCTGGGAAATGGCGTAGATCGTGGAGTAATGTCTTCTTGATCGTGGGGGTTGCCCGTTCCATGCTCGTCCCCTCCCGAAAGGGAGGCTTCATGACGGAGATCTTGACGACGTTGGTGTGACTCAGTCTACACCGGGGATAGTCCTATGATGGCGGTGGCAACGTTCGTCCGTTGGCGAGTTCTGCGGCGTCTGGAACCTACGCGCGCAGTAATTTCGCCTGTGGGTTGGCGGAGCTTCCTTGGGCCTCAGCTGAGCCGCGTTGAATAGGCCAGAGGTTGGCGGGGTGGTCCATTACGGGGCTCAGATGAACCGGGCCATGATGGGTCTGGCGATATTGGGCCGCATTGGGTTTGGCGAATATTCCTCTCCTCAATAATAAATTATTGTTAAAAATAAAATACTAATATAATTAATTATGTGTAACTAATTATGTATTCTTATTTACTTACATAATATACTTACTAACGTGTAATTAATTATGTTTGAGTCACCATTATTAGAAGTTTAAAGTTAATTATATGTAATTTAGTATAATCGCATAAAAAGGAATAATAATTTCTATTAATCTTTAGATAAATCTACTATTTTGTAAGCTAAATCAACTAATATTGGAAGTTTATAGTTAATATTTCAATAAAAAACTAAGTTTTCTAACAAAAACTATATTTTTTTTTGGGAAAAAGTCTCTCTCTTCACACATTACGATACAATGGATACTGTATCATATCGGACCGTACCAAACCATGATCGGTACAGCCGATACAACCAGTACATCAAACCTTGACAAAAATAACCCAAGCACCTTCTAATTCGACATAGATTCAACAAACAAGTTGATCTTAGGGCGCGTTTGGTATGCGTTGAGAGGAGATGGATTTAATGAAAAGCGGCCTTCTGACACCTCTGTTGGGTTGTCGGAGATTGGGCAGTAGACTTTTAACATGTGCCGTTGCATTTGAGAGTTGGCAGAGCGAATGAATGTCCAAAAAGTTAAAAGGACAATTCTAACCCTAGTTTTACTGATTAAAAAATGGGGAAAAGAGAGGTTGAGGGATACTTTGGTAAATGGCAGCCGCAAAATTCGTCGGACAACCCAAAAAGCACCTCTCAACCTGCTTCTGATGATTTTAGGTTAGAATAAGTTGGTGTGTCTACACTCTCTCTCATGAGAGATTTTTAAAGTACACGTAGATCGAGATAGAGTGGGTGCATTTGGTAACACTCATTTCCTGTTGGGGCCCCCCAAGAAGTGTTATCAAACGCGCCCTTAGAAGAATCGCCTGGATGGGCCAATGGGCTTCCATGGAGAAGCGCACCAAATTTTTTGACTTTATAATAAAATAAAGAATAAAAAATTTGAAAAATAATTATTATTAAATATAAATTTGTAAAAAAATCACTCTTCGGAATATATTACTAAATATATCATTATATAAAATTATATTGTGTAAATTTGTCATTTTTATTTATAAATATATCAGAATTTTGTAAATAACTTATAAAAAATCATACTTACGTGATTTTATATGATGTTTATGAATTATTTGATTTTACTAAGTGATATATATGGTAATACATTTATAAAATATTATAAATTTAATTGTAACAATATGTTTTTAAAAATCTTAAAAATAAAATTGACGGGTACGAAATTCCAGGGGAAAATGTACAAAATGCTGCGCCAGCGCCAGCTGGAGCGGCAACGTTGGAACCGGTGCCCCCTCCGGCCCCCACCCCCGCCACAGGAACAAGTGGACAGGCCCCCCCTTTGCCCCGGGAAAGCGGCCGTGACCGTGACCGTGACCGTGACCGTGACGCTTTGTCGCGTCAGTAGGAACCAGGGATCTGGTTCCCAATTCCCCAAACTGAAGTAATAATAATAAAAAAATATATTTGGGTGACAGTTGCTGATCTAAGCACGTGAGAATAAAAAAAAGAAAAGAAGAGAGGTCTCGGGGCCGACGCGCTCGTTCGCGTTATTAACCAGATGGATCATACTCGCTAATATTTTTTTATGCATTATACTTGCATTACCAAGCTTGGGTTCTTGAAATATCCTTTTGGAGACGACTTCTGATCATTTAATAAGTGAATGTTTGGATATAATTCGAATAGCTTTTCGTCGCATTTACCTGAATTAGGAAGAGGACTCCCATTGAATCAATTGGTAGCCAGAGACCCCACCTTGTAATAGAGATTTTGATTGATTCAGAGAACTTTAGTTGACAAACGTTTAATCTTAATCTGACCAACTTGAATTTAAGATTTACTAATCCTAAGAAAAAATAACATATTAAGTTAGACGTCTACCGAGTTTAGACCTACCTAGATCTATTCCATTATACGAAGATTAATTAAGTGTCACTGTACTAACTTTTTTATCATAAAAATAAATAATTTTTTACATAAAAATATTTTTAAATATCGATTATGTCAAATATATCTTTCGTTTGAACATATTATTAAAGATATATTTAATTTAATTTTAAATATTATGATTATATCTCTGTGATTCACTACTGTCGATGAGAGACAAATATTTCGTAATATATGTCATTTACTATCGTTCGAAATAGTGAAATATCTAAAATACCTTTACACATAGAGAGAGAGAGAGAGAGCACTCTCCTATCTCCCACCCACTCCCCCTCCCATCTATGGCAAGGCCTCCTCTCCTACCTCCTGCTCTCGCGAGACCCTCCCTCCCACAGTCGGCCAACCCCCCTCTCCTTGAAGAGAGGCCCCACTCCCTCACACCGCTGGCCAACCCCCCCTTCTGCTCTCACCCCCCCACCCCCTCCCATTGTCGGTCCTCTCATTGGGTGATGTCACCTCCACCACCACCAATATCACCACCGGTGGGCCCACCCCCACCAATATCACCTCCACCACCATTAGGATCATCGTCGTCGCTTGATGTGACCCCCACCCCTCTGATACTTCATAGTGAGTGTGTGTGTGTGAGAGAGAGAGAGAGAGAGAGAGTAGTCGGACTGGAGGGAGGCCTTCCTAGGGTCTATTCTAAATGAGATGGCCAGACTTGATGTAGAGCTCTTTGGTGGTGGCGGCAACCCGATGACAGCGCCCTCATCCTCGTCGACAGTAGGGGAGGGGAAGCGACGGTCGAGGGTCTTGTCAGTGACGATAGTGACCCGATGTATAGAGAGAGAGAGAGAGAGAGAGAGAGAGAGAATGTGAGAGAGAGGAGGCAGTCCCCTTCCTGCTTCAGACGCCCTCCGCCCCCTCCTTGCTCCAAACTACGGCGCTGCTCGACCGGTGGCGCTGCTCTCCCCTCCCCTCCTTCATCCCATTCGGGTTTCCATCGGCCGTCGGTAGCGCTGCTTTCCCCTAGTGCATCTCCAATGGCAACGAATGTAAGCAGATTGGCGAGGCTTCTCGGTGGCGGCGAAGGAGAAGAAAGAAGCCCCAAACCCGACCTCGTCATGAGGGACCTTCTCATTAGCTGCTGCATATGTGACAACCGCACGGTCCCCTCACCAACCTGCGCCCCCCTCCCCCATCTCGTAGCCAGTGATGTTGCTCTCCACTACCCTCCCTGCCACCCCACCCCCACCTCCTCATTGACAGTGCCTCCCTCTCCCTCTCCCCCATACCTCGTAGTCGTTGGCGTTACTTTCCCCCATTAGAATTTCCATAGGAGAGAGAAATAGAGGGGTAATTCTAGAATATAGTAATTTTACTACTTAACTTACATTTAACTTTAAGTTAAATCAACGTGAGTTATGATAAAGATATAACCGTAATATTTTAGATTAAATATAAGATATTTTTGACAGTATATTCAAATGAGAGATATATTTGATAATCAGAGATGTATGGGTAATGATCAAATGGTGTCGGGACCATGTAAGGCTTCCCATGGTATTGGCATCTAGATCGTTCGCCTATTCTGATAAAGATCCAACGATCGCTTTAATTTTTCAAAACATGACATGTGAACGGTTTATCCCTATTCATCTCTAATTTTGATAAAAAAAAACTCAGTTCACCTCTTAAAATATAAACTCAGACCATAAATATATTAATAATAAAAAAATAAATAAAAAATACTATTATAATGTATCAAAGTATTACTTGAAAGTCAACAGTAAATTAGTATCTCCGTGTTTCACTTTTAATTTTTAATTATTAGTATTAAGAATTTTATATATTAAATATTTTATTATTTTGATGACAATTTTTTTTATAAAATTTATTAAAAATTAAAATCTTTCAAAATAAATAATGATAGGTATGTGTTTATTATTCGGTGATTAAATGGGCTCACTCGATCACACGAGACTTTGAAAAATTAAAGGTCTTATTAATTTTTTAAAAATATTTTATGTTATATATTATTATTAAAATTATAAATATTAATAAAAAATTAAAAAATATATTTTAAAATATGATTAAATGAGAGCACGGTAACTTATTATTACAGTGTATGAGAAGGGGAGAATGTGTCGTGTACATAGGAGAACTCAATTTCGTAGATAATTAGATTGATTTAATAAACTTTGAACGGCTCAGATAAGGTGCCATGGGAGCGATGGCACGGTGCTGACACCATGTGAACGTTACCCGAGATATATTTATATAAAAAAAAAACTTATGAACTACAGGTGTGGACTGTGCGTGCAACGGACGCGAAGGGGCTGGCACGTAACGTCGTTAATTATGGGCTAATAAAGCTGGGGCAAGATGTGAGGGCTGTTCGTAAAGAAGGGTTTCGAGGTCATCCACGTTGTCAGTAGTGTGGAGTAGGATGCTCGGTACGCAAGCCGTTGGAAGCATATTTTGAAATTTTCGGTTAATAATGATAGTGTATTAGATATTTGACAACTGAGAACGATAGTTTTGATATTTTGAATGCAAGTAGAGTATATATATGAAGTTAAATATTTTTTTATCTCTTTTATATCTCAGGTTGTATTTTAATGTTTATTTTACCATTTAAATATTCACGTTCTCAGTACGTTTCAGCATAACGCCCAAAATGACGACGTCACCCAAGGCCCCCCTGGGGTGGTCCCCAGCCAAGACCACCGCCCAGTACGCAAGAAGTGGGAGTGAGGCGGAGGACGCCGTAGAGCATCGGCTCCCCGCGTGATAACGTCATCTAAAAATCGCGGCGTTTAAATATTACCGTTAATGTGTTATTTCCAGGAGATCTAATAAAGAGGGCGATTGGCCCCATCCGGACGCATAATAAATAATTATTATGAGTTAATAATTAAAGAAATGGTTGGGGGGGGGGGGAGGGAGAAAAAAAGGGGGGGGGGAGAGGGAAATTGCCCGTTTTCGGTGCCTTCGGTGTGTGCTGCTCCTTCCTCCTCGCCGGCCATTTAAATCTTTTTCACGCGTTCTCTTTCCGAGCGGGAGGGAGGGAGCCAGCGGCGCAGGAAGCTCTGATAGCGCAGGGGCGGAGAGAGAGAGCAGAGCAGAGCAGAGGTTTCTGCCCCTGTTCGATTCGTCGCCGTCCCGATTCCCCGCTTATCGATCCTGCAGTCTCAAGGTTTTGATTCATATGTATTGTGAGGTTTTTTGTGATGTAGTCGTTTTGCATCATTCTGATCCGTGCTGCTCGTCTTTTCTCGGAGTTTTTTTTCTCTTTCTGGGGCAGGGTTTTCGGCCACGATCTAAACCGAGGTTCATATGATTGTGGAAGTAAGCACCGGGCTGCCATTATCCGTGGCTTTTTTCCTCTCCTCATTCTGATGTTTTGTTCTCCGCTGTTCCGCATCTTTTGCTGCTTTTAGTAGATTGTAGGGCTTTGATCGCAGGCTTTTTTTTTTTGTACTCCAACTGGAAACCGTGGATGTTTTATTGATTAGATGGACAATTTCCTTCTTCCCCTTTCAGTAACATCAGCTTTTTCCACCATTCTTTCACAGCCTATTGATGTTCTTCGCGCTGGAAGAACACTATCCAGTTATGTTCGTTGCAGTTAGAAATTTATGAAGAATTTACACGTCTCGTTTCTCTCAAATCTTGGTTCACTTTATGCTCGTTGGTGTTAGAGATTCATGAAGAATTTATATGTCTCGTTTCTCTCAAATCTTAGTTCACTTTTTTCTTTCTTCCTCTGTTGCAAGTGGAAAGTTGGAAGATGTAAATCATTCTGTGGTTTTGTTGTGCAGATGGGTTATATTGGAAGGCATGGCGTTGCGACCCTGCACAAGTATAAATACAGCGGTGTAGACAACTCACTTGTTGCGAAATACATCTTGCAGCCTTTTTGGAGTCGCTGCGTGACACTTTTCCCTCTTTGGATGCCGTAAGTTATCCATTGAGCTGCCCAGTTTAATTTATTTTTTCTTCCCTTTTGAACTTTATCAACGCAGGAAAGAGCCATTGTTTAGGACCGCACGGGGGTTTGAAAAAGAGAAAGGATAGAAGATAATGATTTTTAACCAACATTAAAAGGTTATCATTGTAATACTGATTATATAGATTACGTAAAATGAACTCTAAATACCATTGATCCTCTGGAGATGGCTCCATTGTTTTTCTTATATATCGTTTTTTTTAGATTTTGAGGAGGCAAATGCTTTCTGTGTTACATCCAAACACTTGAAAAAGTAAAAGAGCCCTCAGTTGATTCTGACAGAGTCCTTTATTTTTTTTTAAGATTTTGGGACGAGCACTCACCATTGTCTCTTTGTATCTAAAGAGTTACAGTCAGACTTTCCCAATCGTGTTAAAATGAGTTCATTTGATAACACTACATGTCATGTCACTGATTCTGGTAAATTTTGTCAGAGTAAAATAGGTAGAGTAGTGTTACCAAACAGCACCTGAAGGAGCCATGAGCAAAACCTATCATATAATATTTCCAATATATATGAATTTTAAGAAAAGGTTATGATGTTTGTCCTGAAGTAGAGAAAAACTTGGGCCCTATTCAACCTTCAGGAAGCTTGGATGATCGAATATTTAGTAAATCTTACATCAACTACATTGAACCTATCCATCTTTCAATCTGTGGGCAGTACTACATTGCGGACCTTAGAAAACATTGTTTGTTATACTGACTGGTGGTTTTGACATGTCACACCGCAATATATGTCATAATTTCTTGTGCAATTGTCAATCTGTTCAAATAGTCATTCTTGGCCAAGATTGCTGGTTGTTTGGTAATAAGTTTATATTAAGCGAGGGGTTGAAAACTTTGTTATCTTGTGCACGTTTGAAAAAGCTATCTTTCAATGAAATAATGATGCTGTGGATTTGGTGGAGATTCTGGTTTTGTATGCAACCGTTTAAACCTGTAACATGAGGATCTTTTTGTATACACTGATGTTATTGGTACCATGATTTGCTGAATTTTGAACAGCCCCCTAATTACCATTTTTTTTAACACATCAAATTGCTAAAAAGACTGATCTAGCGCTTGGGTTTCCACAGGTTTCTCGACACACCTTCCATTAGAAGGATGTTGTAACCAAGTCAAATGATTCCTAGGGACCCTTTAATTCTCGATGGCAGACAGACTTTCATGATCAAGAAGATTAAGTCCAAGCCTTCAAATTATTAACATCTCCTTTGGGTTATAAAGCATTCTGGCTTTTGCTTAGAAATATAAGCACTCACCCACTTTCCCATTCTTTCTCTATCTTTTTGCAGCTTCACTAAATGATATGAACTAATCTCATGCAAATGTTAAAACACTGAATATGTGCAAAGGATGGCTGGTTCAATCTTAGAACATGAACAGTTCTTTTTCCTGTCTTACTATGCCAATGAATTCAGTGGGGAACTTTTTGTGATTTTCAAAATTAGGAAATCCACAATGAATACAGGTTCAGCTACCTTATGTTCATTTTCCTTGCTGTTGTCTTCAAAAATTTCTTTATTATTGCCATATCATGTCAAAAATTAGGAACAATAGGATCTTGAGGAGAGAGGCTAGAGCAGAGGACTATCTTGTTTCTTTGTTTTGTAACAGATTGAGGGAATGGGCGGAGTTGCTTTGTAATGTGAATTCCCTCAACTCTCCTCTTTTGTTTTGATGGGGGGTTAGTGTGTCCCACACCATCTTGGTGTGTCTTTTGTACAGAGATTTTTAGGGAGCTCATTGACTACACTTGTACACTTTTTTTTCATTTATTCAATAGTGGTGCTACCCACTTTTTAAAAAAAAACTTGTTGTCCACCAAATTGAAATCGTTGAATTTCATTACAGATGTTTT
Organism: Amorphophallus konjac; assembly: GCA_022559845.1. NCBI lineage: Eukaryota > Viridiplantae > Streptophyta > Magnoliopsida > Alismatales > Araceae > Amorphophallus > Amorphophallus konjac. The sequence goes on from JAHNEJ010002099.1 coordinate 19,450, forward strand.
TAGAAAACTAAATTGTTTCATATTCTTCTGCTTTTGTTACAACTGAGAATGCTTTTAGGGTTAATTAGGAGGCATTTGAATTGTATGTGCATGTCTCAATCATGAATATGCATGTAGGAAGAAAAGCACTGCAGCATTCTCTGTTTCTTTGTTTAGCTGGCTGTTGGCACCATTATGTCTCAAAGTTCGTGCCTGAGACTTACGAAATAATTACGCACGAATCGCGGGAAGATCAAGAGAGTCTAAGTCCAGTCAAAGCAGACAAAGCCAAAGGACAACCAAAGTAGACAAAGCCAAAGCACGAACAGTCGAAGCAGAATTACGAAAGAGCCACAAAGGCTCTTTTTTATAGGCATTTTCCCAGCAACCGGACTGAGTGGGGACGCCCCCAGCAGCCACCTGGTCCGAGTGGGCCTGCCAGGGACCCCACCTAGTCCGGGTGAAGCCATGCTGCGTCCAACCGGACCAGGTGAGGCCCGCCAGTGCTCCGCACGGACCAGGTGCCTCTCCCCAGAGCCTCAACTAGGCCAAATCTCCCTCGCCAGCCCCGCAGCTGCCCCCTTCGTTAACTGGACCAATTGAAGCTCGCCAGCGATGCCGCTCGGACCAGGTGCCTATCCCCAGCGTTTCAGCCGGACCAGGTCCCATTCGTCAGCGCCGCACCTACCCCCTGTGTGGTCACCGGACCAAGTGAGGTCCATGGTCGCCACCAGCAGACCAGATGGCTCCCCCCACGACACCAACCGTGCCAACCAGCTCCTGCCAACGTCGCCACTGGACCAGGTCTCCCTTTGTAGCACGTTCATTCCCCTACCGGACCAAATGGGCCCCCTCTAGCCCCTGGCATTGGACTAGGTGGCTTCTCTTGCCAGACCCACCGGACCAGGTGCCCTCCGCTGGCGTCGTGCCTTGCCAACCCCTCAATCAGGCCAACTAGTCCCTACCAATGCCTCCACCTGGCCAACTAATCTCTGCCAGCGCCCTCAGTTGGACTAGGTGCTTCTTGCCAGCACACGAACCGGACCAGGTGCCCATGAGGCCCTCCTCCACTCCTTACCTTGCTTTAGGTCTATAAATATCGAGGGAAGCCCAAGGGTCGAAAAGGAGAACACCAGAAGAACACGAAGAAGAGCAAGAGGAGAAGACGAAGAAGAAGACGCAGAGCATTTGAGCTCGGCCGTTCCAGTTGCTTCTGCTTGGACACTTGGCTGAGCGCTCTTTAGGAGACTCCCTTTAATTATTCTCTTAGTCACATCCCCCTGGTGGAACACCCACTCACCCTACTACCCTGCCAACTCCAGTTACTCAGTTGTGGGTATCAGTCACTCATCGATCACTCAGTCCTCAGTTGCCCTGCCAACTCAGCTGCCAGCATCAGTCTCAACTACCAGCCTTAGTCCTAGCTGCCAGTCCTATCAGCCCCAGCTGTCAGTTCCAGTCTCCGCTACTAGCCTCGTTCAATCCCAATTGCCAATTAATTCCAGTCCAGTCAACCCCAGTCCAGTTGATCCTCCTGCTTAATCTCAATCCAGTTGATCCTCCAACTTAATCCCAGTTTAGTCAACCCCAATGCAGTTGAAGTAGTTACGCACGAATCACTAGAAGACCAAGAGAGTCTAAGTCCAGTCAAAAGCAGACAAAGCCAAAACACAGCCAAAGCAGACAAAGCCAAAGCACGAACAGTCGAAGTAGAATTACAAAAGAGTCACAAAGGCTCTTTTTTATAGGCATTTTCCCAGCAACCGAACCAAGTGGGGAGGCCCTCTTCAGCCACCTAGTCCAGGTGGGCCTGCCAGGACCCCACCTAGTCCGGGTGAAGCCCTGCCGCGTCCAAACGGACTAGGTGAGGCCCGCTAGCTCTCCTCACGGACTAGGTGCCTCTCCCCAGCGCCTCAACCGAGCCAAGTCTCCCTCGCCAGCGCCGCAGCCACCCCCTTCATCAATTGGACCAACTGAAGCCCGCCAACGACGCCGCCCGGACTAGGTGCCTATCCCTAGTGGTTCAGCTAGACCAGGTTCCATTCATCAGTGTCACGCGTACCCCTTGTGTGGCCACCGGACCAAGTGAGGTCCATGGGTGCCACCAGCGGACCAGGTGGCTCCCCCCCACGACACCAACTGGGCCAACTAGCCCTTGCCAATGTCGCAATCGGACCAGGTCCCCCTTTGTAGCGTGTTCGCTCCCCTACTTGACCGAATGGGCCCCCTCGAGCCCCTGACACCGGACTAGGTGGTTTCTCTCGCCAGACCCACCAGACCAGGTGCCCTCTGCTGGCGCCGTGCCCTGCCAACCCCTCAACCGGGCCAACTAGCCCCTGCCAATGCCTCCACCGGGCCAACTAACCTCTACCAGCGTCCTCAGTCGGATCAGGTGCTTCCTCACAGCACACGAACCGGACCAGGTGCCCATGAGGCCCTCCTCCACTCCTTACCTTGTTTTAGGTCTATAAATATCGAGGGAAGCCCAAGGGTTGACAAGAAGAACTCCAGAAGAACACAAAGAAGTGCAAGGGGAGAAGACGAAGAAGAAGACACGTAGCATTTGAGCTTGGTCGTTCTAGTTGCTTCTGCTTGGACTTCTGTTCCACCAGGGGTATGTGACTAAGAGAATAATTATAGGGAGTCTCCTAAAGGGCACTCAGTCAAGTGTTCAGTCAGGGACGCCCGCTCACCCAGCTGCCCTGCCTGCTTACCCAATTGCCCTACCAACTCCAGTCACTCAGCTGTGGGTATTAGTCACTTATCGATCACTCATTCCTCAGTTGCCCTGCCACCTCAGCTGCTAGCATCAGTCTTAGCTACCAACCTCAGTCCCAGCAACCAGTCCTATCAGCCCCAGCTGTCAGTTCCAGTCTCAGCTACTAACCCCGGTCGATCCCAATTGCCAATTAATTCCAGTCCATTCAACCCCAGTCTAGTTGATCCTCCAGTTTAATCCTAGTCCAGTTGATCCTCCATCTTAATCCCAGTTCAGTCAACCCCAGTGCAGTTGATCCTCCAGCTTAATCCCAGTCCAGTTGATCCTCCGGCTTAATCCCAGTCCAGCCAAGTTCAGTCTCTAGTTCAGCTAGCCCTGGGTCTCAGTTGAACCAGGTCCCCCAGTTGAATCAAGTTCCAGTTACATATTAGGAACATTTGTTCCATCCCAGTCTCAATTGCCAGATAAATTATGTCTCGGGCGGTAGTCTCTGACCATGCTTCGGGCATTAATTTTATCCTAGTCATCGGTTCTATTCTAGTTATTTCAATTCTGTCCCAGATCAGTTATATGCCAGGCATTTACCCTGTCCCACCCATCAGTTCTTGTTCAGATCAGTTACGTCCCAGTCATATCTTTTGGACCGTTCTCGCACGTCACCAACCTGGCGTCTAAGCGGTTCATAAATTACCTAACATCTACAACGTATAATTGTAGAAATACCCACACTGTAATGGTAGAAATAACCGCGCGAAGGGGTTGGGAGTGTCCACAATCGACACTCAAAGAACGGTGTTCCACCATCCGCATCGAGCTACGCGCGGTTATTGAACGTGGCACCACCCCCGGTCCTCTTTGCATGCCTCGACAACATCTGCATGATGCATCCCTTAGATGCTGGTACAACAACTGTGCCTGCGTGACACATCCCGGATATGTAAGTGTTCCGACATCCTGACGTTCGACTCTCTGAAGCGATGCTCGACTATTCAATTCGAGCTGTGTCGGGTCTTCATTCTAGTCAACCAGCATCAACAACTCTGCGTTCGAGGTAGCACTTCGCATAATGTAAAGTCCCTCAAGGGATATCATGTAAACAAGTATCATATAGACAACTGGGTTCTCATTTACTCTGTAATGACTCGGGGGCCGGCACTCGTGACGAAATTGTCCCATGGCTTGCACTCATTGTAACGAAACCCTCAATGTACCTCTGTACTGCCTCTTTATGGCACTTATTAATGAAAGGTGGTCAAGAACAACATTCTCTCCACTCCTCTCATTGGCATTCATTGTCCTCCAATCCCCGGATAATTTTCCTTCCAGACTGACATTAATACCCACCTACTTCATAGCATGGTTCGGGTCACATCCTTTCTCCAATGCTCTAAACTAAAGTCAGTCTTCTTACTCTTTGTTTTCTGGGTCAAACGGTTGTCTCGTGGCCGCGATGTAGGTTACACCCTCTCGATGTCATGGCTTTTAGGGTACTTAATCCTCTCTCGGTGGTAGGAGTAAAGGTGTTCGGATTTCATCCGATGTAAATAAACATCGATAGCTTGCAGTTGGTGGGGACGTCTTGCACCTGAATTCCCATATTGCCTGATGCACCCACACTAGCGGAACCCTGTCCTTGACGCCAGCTACCAAACAGCTACCACGTCACCTGTGAATCCATTCCCGCGTGTGTCCCTGACCCCCCAACAAGGAAACACTAGCATAGAGTCACCCTCCGTTAATCCTTTAGAAGCTGATATGTACGGCTTAGGGAGTCATCTCTCACATGAAATTTTACCGTCTCAGGCAACCTTCCACAATTTGATTGTCTCCCACTAAATTTGATGAGGTATAATGAAGTTTCTAATCTCCATAATGGATTTCCATAATGATGATATAGCCATGCATGTGCATCTGATATAATTGATTTGTTACTTTTAGCTATAAGTACTCATATTGGACAATATTTTCTTCAATGAATTTTGATCTATTTTATTTTGGAAACTATTTGTTAAATATTCTGACTTAAGTTTATTTATCCTTTCTTTGTATGCATTTTGTTGCAAATTCAGGCCAAATATGGTGAGTTCATTTTGCAGCTGTTTTTTTTCTCATTTTCATATGCATTATTTTTCTCTAAAAGACCACTTGAGTGATACTTATCTTCTCCAGATCACACTTATGGGCTTCATGTTCCTAGTGACATCAGCTTTGCTTGGTTATGTAAGTGTTCTATTACAAAATTCTTTAAGTTATTAACCCACCTCTTCATCTTCTTCTTCTATTGTAAATTGCTGTAGTATATTTTTGAAATTTCCTATGTAAACTAAATAAAAAAAGCTGGCCTTTAAATTCTTGTTCATATTTCTTTTGGAAGATGAACAAAACTCCTTGGTATTTACTGGAGGTTAACCTTCCCATTTTGGATCTTATCATATGTTTCTCACAGATATATTCACCACAGCTAGACACAGCTCCCCTGAGATGGGTACACCTTGCTCATGGAATACTCCTGTTTTTGTATCAGGTTTGTTAATATTATTTGCATGAAATAGGCTGTATGACTTTAAATTTTCTAAGCTTGTGAGGCATCAAGTTTACCTTTTCAGTACCAGATACCTACATACTTCTGCTAATGACCGATTGATCTTTTCAGCTCTTGGTTTGTACATAAAATAATTCGTCATGGGCAATGTATTTGCAATAATTCCTTGATTTTCCCACAGGATTCATTTGCCTATTGACTGAAGAATCATAGAGAATCTAGTATTTACACGAGGTTAGTGGTAAATGTAGTATGAGACATCTTGTAAGCTTCTAAAGTAGCTTACCATGTTGAAGAAAAGAGGATCCATCTTGACATTGGAGAGTAAGAGATCTTGAGAAATGGCAAACCATGGGAGAGAGGTATTTTTATGTAGCAGATGTAGTGTCACATAAAAAGGGCATGGCGGGCGTAAGGCAAGGGTGCTTATGGTGTAAACCCAATACAACAGTTTCTACCATGCTTACAAAACCTGATAATTTTGTCATTGTAGAAGTGTTGAACTAATATAATAAAAACAAGTTTCAGAATTCTTATTGAATATGTTGAGTTTTATTAAGTTGTTAGAATCAATAAGATTTGCAGATATCTACCCAAAAACACATGAACTTCCAATTACTTGTGAATTTAACAAATAGAAACATAGTGAACTCTTATGCAGCACAGACAAGTGGATGGATGCTGATCTTAGAGAACATGTCTTAGAACCTCATTCTGGATGAAAGTTCGCACCTTAGAGGAAGCAAAACAAAATACACAAGGGGATGTGCTAAAACTTATATTTGGTGTCTAGTAACATTAGAAAATTGTTAGATTCAGTAGATCTGCAGGTATTCAAGATGGCTAGTACTTTTCATTGAGCAAATCTAACCATATAAACATAGATAAAAAATGTACAGTGAATAACACTGGCCATTGTAAAATCGACTGTTCAGAATGTTAAATATGTCATTTTAGAACTGTGATCTGTACCTCTCTAGAAAACTTTCTCCAAACTATGCAAGCTTGTCTCTACAATAAAAACAGCCAAACTGGATCAGAACCAGCCTTGATCAATTTTGTTGGTTCAACGTTATGAATTGGTCAAAAATGTAATTTAAACTGATGTCTTTGTAGTTTTCTAGGGACCCAATTCCTGTTTTAAGGACATCTTTATAAGAACTTTTTATGCTGTGGACCTTTGTATGAATATTGATGACTTATGTATTTTTTCTTTGTCTTGTTGGGACTAAGGCTACGTTTGGAAACAACCATGGGATGGGATTTTGGGGATTCCAATCATTGGAATCCCTGACATCCCCCATGACATTTCCAAATGAGCCACCGAGTCTGGGTTTACGTGCCTTCGCCGGATTCCGGAGGAAAGATAAATTAGACACATCCCGGGCACCGTTTCAAAATCTTGAGAAGCCCGCTCAGAGGAGCTTCCTGGGAGGCGGTGGTGGATTTTGGGAGCAAATCCCGCTTCTACCCCTCCGGTTACCCATCTCCATCACCCACGCTCGCCACAAACAGCCGCACATGGGCCATCTTCTCCGGCACCCAAAAAATCTCCTCCCACCCAAAATGGCCGCATCCCATGCCAAATGAGATTATAATTTCAAAAAAATCTCTGCCTGTCGTACATTGTACCATTAATCAGGATTTTGAAAATTCTCATAAGGGTCATCGCATTTTCAAACGAGCCCTAATTGGATGATATTTTAATTGGATGGATATCTTTATAACTATGACAACTTTTGTGCATCTTTTGGGTTTTGCTGCATTTGTGCTCTCGGATGGTTGTTTATGATTACGTGGATCTGTGGCTGCTGCACTCTTTGGGGTCTGGGATTAGGATGGAGGGATGGTGGCAGTGAGTAACCCGAAGAGCTAGTGCCATGTTGTCAGTACATGCTGCTCCTGCTGCTGCTGGCAGCTGCCCCTGCGGCTCTGGCTGACGTGGTCCACTTTGTTGTTGTTGGGTATTAGAGCTGGTGTGATTGTTTTGAATTTTCTTCTGTCTTCTTCTTTTTTCTCATATTCCTTTTTCTCTTTCCTCCTCTTCTGCCTGAAATTGACAGAACTTAGCTGTATGTAGTTGAGGCCAACCAGTTGCAATCAGATCTGGAAGTGGTTAGAACTGGTCCATTTCCAGAGTTTTTTAAAATGCTTAAGTCATGAATTGACGCTAGGGATCATTTTCAGTAATTCTTATTTGTTAGGTTCACATGTTATATCAAGATGTGTAAACCTATTTTAGAAAGGCATGTAACAAGGTATGAGTTCTTTACAGTGGCTGTGATGTGAGGTGTGATTCGACTATGTGATTTCATGTGCTCACTTTTCATACATGCAAAAGAAATTCACAATTTCATTACTTGGATGAAAGCAACTAATTCTGTTCAAAATTGCTTTACCTTCTAGTTGAATGACATAATCTTTGCATTGTAGTGGTTGAAGGAAAAAGATTAATGTTTTATGGATTCTTACACTGTGAAAATGCATGTCAGACTTTCGATGCTGTTGATGGCAAGCAAGCGAGACGTACAAATTCATCAAGTCCATTAGGAGAACTTTTTGATCATGGTGAATTGTGTTCGGAATTCAGAAGTAAAAGTTTTTTAGAGGCTATAATTTAAGTTTGTGTCTGGACTGACTGAATTTATTTGATTGCAGGGTGTGATGCACTTGCATGTGCAGTATGTTCTCTCTCTCTCTCTCTGTCTCTCTCTCTCTCTCTCTCTCTTCATATGTGTGTGTGTATATATCACCCTAGTTCCTTTTATGCTACATCACTGTTCTATAATTCTATCTCAATATTTATCTTTTTTTGAAACGGGATCTTGATATTTCTCAGTTTGAAAGCCTGGCCTTTGGGAGCACTGCTATGTGTGGAAGGACCACCTTCTGGTTTTGGGTAATTTCAGCTATCCCATTTTATTGCGCGACATGGGAACAGTGAGTTATTTCTATTTTATCCTATTCTTCTTTTAGCACACAAGTCTGACTATATTACTTATGTACTTGTGCACGATGTATTTCTGAGTGAAATTTTACCTTAGTAGGTAACCACTCCGAAACTTGGTTATGATATGTTCAAAGTACCTCATTGCTTCATGCTTCATGTTCTGAGTTTGGGTTTTTTGGCATCTTATGTTAGAAACCTGGAAGCAGCATTTGGTTATAGGTTGTCAAACTGATTTAAATGCTTCCAATTCGAATGCAGACACAAATAAATGAGTATGAAGCACAAATACCATTTCTTAATACGCTGATATCAGTAATTTGGTTGGTCAGAGCTTAGCAGGCCTCATGTATGCTCTTTTAGCCAGGTTTCTGCTATGTTCTCTGCCATAATATAGAATAAGCATACCACATTCCATGAAATTTGTGGACAGGCAGTCCGGGCAATTTTGAAGAGATCTGATCAACAATGCAATTGTCCAATTAGCTTTTGCAGACACAAGTCGCACACACTTTTCTAAGTTCTGAATACATAATGGTTCTTATAGTGTGTGGGTCATGGCCTGCCATGAGTCCATATTCCTTTCATGATGGCCTGCCTTGTGGTGGATGTAGACTTTGTGTGTATCTTTCAGCCTAATAAGGTTCTAAGTGGGCTGGTTGAAGATGTTGTCATTGTCCATTTTCTCACACTCATTGTCCATGTGTAGTTAAATGGAAAGCTCAGGTATACCCCACTTGGGTGCTTAAACATATAGGGGCCAAAAAGAAGTTGAGTAGAGTGAATGAGATAAAGTAGAGAGGTCCTACTCTAGGACCGCCTTCCTTTCTGAACTTATATTCTAGTTTGAAGTTTTCAGAAAATGTAATATGATTAAATTGACCTGAGCCATTAACATCCGGACTTGAGATCATTGCTTTTGATTGAGAAAACTTGGCTGAACTCAAGATGGCAGATGATCTCTTGTTTGGCTTAGTCTGCTGGACTATTTTTTTTCTTATATTTACTGTTATTGGGTCATGTAGATGCTTTAGAAATGCAGCTCTTGATGTACTTTTCTTTCTTTAGAATCGATGATTCGGGCTTTTTACATGTGCCCGAATGTGTTTTATCACTCTGTAGGTTTCATTGTGATGACCCTGGATATGGCACTATGGAATTGTCTACATTGCTGATTTTTATTTTTTTTAAATGGGCTGTACCACTATTGTATTAAAAGTAAAGTGGATGTACAAGTATTGTCAATAAGTTCCCAAAAAACTCCCTATACATCAAAGCCCACACAAAGCCAGTGTGACCCACACTAACTCCCCAACAAAACAAAAAAGGAAGTCTACATTGCTGATTTATAGACTATCAAATTAAGATGCTAGCTTGTCTTCGTAGGTTATCACATTAAGATTTTAGATTTGACTTAGTTACTCATTGCTTTGATCTGGCTTCAACCATTTTGTCTTTTTATTCTTATCAATTTGTTTACCAATTGTTTGTTCCATTTGGCTATTTATTCCCCTTCATTTAGATATGTGTTTACCAATTGTTAAAATCTATGGTTGCCATTCTATATTGTACATGTCATGGTTTCTTGTAATAAATAGTTCTCATTAAATTCAAGCGATACGTGAAGAGTTTGATTTGGCATCTTTGTCTTGTGATGTTTCCTTGAAACTCAGTAGCTTGCTACATATTAATGAGTAGTTTTTCTAGGAATTCTATTTCTATGTTCACTGACTCCTTCTTTCTCATGGTCCAGCTTTTTTACAAATACACTTATTCTTCCTGTGATAAATGGACCTACAGAAGGTCTCATGCTGATTTATGTATGCCATGTTCTTACATTCTTTGTGGGTATGTACCTTGAATTTCTCGTAGCACAAGATGTTACTTAACTTCGTTATCTTATTTTCAATTTGAGATTCTTTTGGTCTCTTTTTTTCCTCCCTTTGTCTCTTTTCTGCCTTTACTTTCTGAAAGGCATCTGTTTTATCTTTTTTTGCTCTCCTTGCATTTTGTACCTCTTTTTCTATCAATGCATTGTGGTCCCTTTGCCACCTTCAAAAATTTGAGATACTTTTGAATTTTGAGTATGTTTGGTAAGGAATGGAATTTCAATTGACTTTGCTATTTCATAATTCATATATTTCCTTTTGGTTTTCAGGAGCTGAGTGGTGGGCACAGGACTTTAGGAAGTCTCTTCCTTTTCTGAGCTGGATCGCTTTAGATTATGGTTTGGTTCTCTACCAATTATGTGTACTAGAAATATCATCCATTTTGATTCTGTGGATTGATAAGGAAATGCATCTTCCTTTATATTTTCCCTTTTTCCCCCTTCCCATCTTTCTAGTTTTTGTTTGTTGACAACTTCTCAAGGGTTTAATATCCTTTGGTTTACTACACTACATCATATTTGATTAATCTATCACTTGCCTGTCACTTCCATGCCTACTTGACATAGAAAGTGTAAGGGTAACTAATACTTGCAAGTTTGTCCAGAAATCCCATTTTATGGACTTGTCCTCTTTCTCATGATCATGTTCGGCGTTCTGCCTACTATTGGATCCAAGTAAGTTTTTTTTTCCTTTGCTGGAATTGTACAATGTTTATCATAATTGCTCTTTCTTACAGATTTTGTTAATGTCTTGTGCAAATGCTATTTTTTGGTTTCTATGAATGGATAATGTGGAAAGATTCTGACCAGAATTAGAGACAACTCTTGCCAAAAAATATTATACCATTAGGTAACTTATACTTCTAAATTTTTGATGAAGATGGAGAGCTCCACTGTTATTGAAATGCCTATGGTAGTCTCAGCAAAAAATAAGCTTTTAAATTAACTGTGGACTGTTTACATTATGAAACCTGTGTTGATGTAGTTCCAACAACTTGAAATTGAAATTGTCAGTTATGTTGTCTTGATATCTTTCAATTTCTGAGATGTCTTGTGTCTTTGCAGCATTAGTAATGTCTATAAGGTTGTCCAAGCAAGGAAAGGAAGCATGTTACTGGCATTAGCAATGGTAATGTAATACATAGTCTGACTTTAAGCTTTCATGGACGTTTTTAGAATTGGACAGGATCACCTGCTTCAACATCTTTTTTCGACCTGGACCAAAATATAAGCCCTAAATCTTGAAGAAAACGCTCAACGTGAATGTTTAAAGTATACTGTTTGACAAGATTGAAGGTTTAATTTTTGGTGAATTTTCTGCTGATTCAAGAACAAATATAAGATTCACCCTCCAGTTTGAAACTGTGACATTGTATTGAGTCATTGTCATGGGATTCAGCAGTTGTTGAGTCACATACTTCCAGAAACTGAGAGAGTCATGCTTGTGTTGCTGTTATAGACCCATCACATAAGTCACATCTTACCAAAATACCAGCTTACTTGTGTGGTAAGAGCTTTTGCATATCAATCACCATTATAGCTGTAATTGCAGATGTGCTGCTGCAAAATTTGCATCATCCTATATACCATTTTTACTCTGTATCCAAAAATGCTGCTCAAGTTTATCGCTTTTCAACTCTGATCAACTTGAACTGGGTGAAGTACCTGAAATACCCTTATTTTGATAAGAAGGATGAAATAACCTCATCTCACACTGTCACTCATTTCATCCTTATATCATATTTCCTCTCTCTCAATTTGGACAATCATTGGATTCTGGATGTTGGTGATGGAGCCACTGAGAGTACATGATGGGATGGTTTGGGGAAAGGGATATGCATTAGCTATATATAAAGGAGGGGATATATATTATCTACAAACCTGTACCCCATGCTCTGGGGGGGGGATGGGTTATTGTGATAGATGGCTGACTTACACGCCAGAGAGAGGGGATATGTATTATCTACAAAGCTGTACTGTACAGAGACCCCCACGCGGAGGGAGGGAGGGGAGAGGATGATCTACTGTTGTAGTAGTGGCATTTTTGTACACAATGTAAAAATGGTATATGAGGAAAATGCAAATGTTTAGTAGGAAATTGACAAGTACATCTGGGAAATCTGCAACTACTATCATAGCAGTGGATTGTATACAAGAACCCATTTTTTAAATAATGTTTCATATCTTGATATGTATTAGCTATATATAAGGGAGGGGATATGTATTGTCTACAAAGCTGTACTGTACACAGACCCCTCCCTCGGTCATGGGGTGGGGGGGTGGGGAGGAAGGGAGTTAAGATGGGTTACTGTGATGGTAGATGACTGGCTTACAGAGAGAGAGAGAGAGAGAGAGAGAGAGAGAGAGAGACTTGCTGTTGTACTGTTGTAGTAGTGGCATTTTTGGACATAACGTAGAAATAGTATACAAGAAACTGGGAAATCTGCAACTACATGTTAGCAGCGGATTGTATACAAGAAACAGAGAGAGAGAGAGAGAGAGAGAGAGAGAGAGACTTGCTCTTGTACTGTTGTAGTAGTGGCATTTTTGGACATAACGTAGAAATAGCATACAAGAAACTTGGAAATCTGCAACTACATGTTAGCAGCGGATTGTATACAAGAAACCCATTTTTATAGTATATGAGAAAAATGCAAATGTTAAGTAGGAAATCGACAAGTACATCTGGGAAATCTGCAACTGGCTCTGTTGTACTGTTGTAGTAGTGGCACGGACATAATGTAGAAATGGTATATGAGAAAAATGCAAATGTTTAGTAGGAAAATCGACAAGTACATCTGGGAAATCTGCAACTACATCTTAGCAGCGGATTGTATACAAGAAACCCATTTTTAAAGAAATGTTTCACATCTTGACTTGAATGCTGAACATGTTACCTAGTAATCTTTTGTTTGAGTTTTCGTTTGAAAACAATAATTTAATGTGTATTTTGACAAACACTTGCTTTCTGACAGCTTTTTCCTTTTGGTGTGCTCATGGGAGGAGTTCTTGTCTGGTATGTGTCTGAGTTCCAGTCTTATGCTTAGTTTATATGCCATAAAGGAAGTTGAAAAGTTGACATAAATAATTTTGGAATTTGTGTAGGTCCATTTTGTCCCCTAGTGATGTCATGAAAAATTACCCGCATCTGCTTATAATTGGAACTGGGTTTGCTTTTGGGTTCCTTGTGGTAAGTGGCTTGGAATTGCTATATTTTGATGTAAAAACGAGTTCACTGAATGCTGTTCTCCAAAAGCATGATAATTTTTTTAATCTGTTTCCCATATCTTGATAAGTGTTTCTGTTAGAGCTGAAAAGTCAGTGAAGGGAGGACAGTGTTTTGCAGATAATATCTTTTCTCAGTAAATGCAGTTGTCTACTTTTCTTTGGTATTTACATTTTCTGGTGTTTTTGTCACTGATGAACTTGTTCTTTTCAGGAAAAGAAAATAGAAGAAAGATCAGAGAACAATTCCTCTTTGTAATGCAAATTTGATTGAGATTAAAATTAGTCATCATCTATCTCATGTCTCTCATTGGTGAACATTTTGGTATTATTATGTAAAACATGAACATGCACAAATGGCTCCATTTTCCCCGCAATCAATATGGAAATTGTAGGTATGACTAGTGGGTTTATATTTGAAAGTCAACGGCAGCCAAAAAGGAAAAAGAAACCTTCAATGTTGTGGTGAGGACTTCAATGCTGTGGTCGGCCCTGGTGTTGTTGGTGGGGACTTCAATGCTGTGTCGCTCCTTGGGAGAGGGCGGGGGACAGTCTATACTCAGGTGACATGGAGGACTTCTTAGACTTTATCTAGGAGGCAGCTTTGGTGGATGTTAGTATGGCTCATGGTCGGTTCACTTGGTCCAATATGCGTGTCAATGCTCCGTGCTTTAAGTTAGACAGGTTCCTAGTGTCGATAGATTGGGAGGACCACTTCCTTGATGTGTAGGTGCTTCCTTTGGCGAGGTCTACTTTGGATCATAAGCCAATCCTTCTGAAGACCAACCATGTGTTTGACAGACGCCGCAATTTTAGGCTCGAGAAGTATTGGTTCAGAGAGGCTGATTTTATAGAGACTGTCACTGGTGCTTGGAATATGTAGGTTGCATTCACCTCGGCGATGACTACTTTTGTTCGGAAGCTGCAACACATTGCTCAAGTGCTCAAGACCTGGGGGGCAGATAAGACACTACCAGGGAGGGCAGTGAAGGACAGAACTATCCAACAGATTGAGGGACTGGATTCTCTAGAGGAAGTAGGCCTTATGGATGACGAGGATAGGAGTCTCAGGGATACCTTGAAGGAACAGTTCGATGAGATCCTCTCTAGGGAGGAGATCTATTGGACGTAGAGATCGAGGGATAGATGGGTTAAAGAAGTGGACAGAAACACTGTTTACTTCCAACGCATTATTTCAAGGAGGAGGGTCAACGCCATTATGTGCATTAGGGTGGGTGACCTCTCCTTTTCTTCTGAGAAGGACATTAGGAGGCACGCCAGAGACTTTTCCTCTAGGCTATTCATGGAGGATGAACATTGCAAGCCGAGGATTGCAAATGACTTATTTTTTAGCCTCTACACTGAGGAGAGGGATGCTATCTCCTAGAGTTTCTTAGAGGAGGAGATTCATCAGGTGTCTTCGCTCTTGCAGGGGGATAAAGCCCTTGGGCCGAATGGATTCCCTTTGGCTTTCTCTCAAAAGTGTTGGGAAGTCATCAAAAATGACTTGTTGGCAGTTGTGAGGGAGTTCTAGGAGGGGATGACACATTTGGCAGGTATTAATAAAACCCTCCTTATACTTATCCCTAAGAAGTCAGGTGCTCAAGAGTTTTAACACTTCAAACCAATTAGCCTGCTGAATGGCTCTTACAAGATCGTCACTAAGGTGCTGGCAGGGAGATTAGTTGAGGTGATGGATAGGCTTGTCAGTAGATTCTAGGGAGCCTTCATTAGGGGCAAGCACATCCAAGACAACTTCCTGGTGGCTCATGAGTGTTTATTTATTATGAAGACTCAGAGGAAGAAAGGGGTGATCCTCAAGCTGGATTTTGAGAAGGCTTATGATAAGGTTAATTGACAGTGTCTGTTTGATGTGCGGGAGAAGATGAGTTTTGAGAAAAGATGGATTGGCTGGATTAGGGCCTGCATTTCTTCTGCTTCCTTTGCAATCCTGGTGAATGGGAAGTCATTTTCCTTTTTCTACAGTGGGAGGGGGCTCCGCCAAGGGGACCCTATGTCCCCCTTTTATTTGTGCTTGTGGCTAATGTTTTGAGCAGGGTGTGGCAGAGAGTTGAGGCAGCTAATCTGATCGGGGGGTTCCAAATTGACAGAGGGGGTCATAATCTTTTTCATTTAACGCAGATGACAACATACTTTTCCTAGTTGAGGGTGAGCAGCAGTTGTATAGGGTTAGGCTCTTGCTGGAGTTGCTGGTGGAGGTGACTGGTCTTAAAGTCAACTTCAATAAGAGTCTGCTTATGGGGTTGAGTGTGGAGGAGTGACTTCTTCGGAGGGCGGCTTGCATTATAGGGTGTAATATAGGGGAGTTCCTTATCTCGTACCTAGGTCTTCCATTGTTTGAGAGTGCTCTTCACTGTACAAATTGGCTTCCTATTGTTCAGAGATATGAGTCCAGGCTTGTTGGGTGGAAGGCAAGACTGTTATCTTATGGGGGCAGACTTGTTTTGTGCAGATTTGTGTTAGATAGCTTTCCTATCAACTTTCTCTCTATGTTCCAAATTCCGAAGACGGTGACGAAGAAGATTGAGATTATTTAGGGGAGGTTCTTTTGGCATGACAATGGAGTGAGATGCAGGGGTGGCATGACATTGCTTGGGGTAGGGTGGCTAGCCACTTGCAAGGATGTGGGAGGTTTGGGTATCAAAGATGTGAGGGACTTCAATTTTGCCCTCTTGTGTAAATGGGTGTGGAGGTTTGGGATAGGGCGAGGATGGGCTATGGGTGCAGGTGATCTGGCAGAGATATTATGGCAAGAGGAGAGTTTGGGACTTGGGTCCTATCTTTCAGCATTGGATCTCTCCTCTTTGGTGGGATATCTTGGCTTGCAGGAATTTCATCACCTCCAGTGTCCATGTCCGTCTTGGAAGAGGCGACCAGAGCCTTTTTCAGGAAGGACATATGGTGTGGAGACTTCACCTTAGAAGCCACCTTCACCAGACTCTTTGTAGTCTCGGATGCCTCCTTGGGGACGGTTTCCCAGGCTTTCGACCCCCTTCTTTCGAGGGGCACCTGGGTTCCGACCTTTAGGAGGGATCTTACGAGATGAAGTAGTTCTAGGACCTTCTCTCCTTCTTCTCCCATTCCATCCTTTACCTGACAGAGAGGATGAATGGGCATGGAGGTGGGGAAAGGAGGGTTCTTTCTCTGTCAACTCAACCTACGTCATTATCTCAGATGGAGGTGCTCGTCATTGTCTCTATTCTCAGGTTTGGAGACCAAAGAGCATGTAAAGGTGAAGCTACTCTTTTGGAGGATCTCACATGGGAGAGTACTTACTCGGGACAAACTGAGCCGGTTCCTTCCGGGGATCCAATCCACTTGTTGCTTTTGTGGAGTGGGCATCGAGACCCTGGACCATCTATTTGTAGGTTACACCTACTCATAAAAGGTTGGAGAGAGCTTGCTAGGACGACTGATCCAAGCTTTGGTCGGCACAACTAGGTGCGCCAGCTGATGGAGGTTTGGGTAGAAGTTGGGCACTAAGAGGCAACATGATTGTGTGGTGGCTCATTCCCCATGTCACCCTTTGGACTTTATGGGAGGAATGTAACAACCGGATCTTTAAAAGGGAGTCGAGATCTGTGGAGTCGGTTGTCTCTTTTGTGTGTGATAGAGTGAGGGAATGGGCTAAGCTCCTTTGTAATGTGAATTTCCTCAACTCCTCTCTTTTTTGTTTTGTTGGGGGGTTAGAGCGACCCTCACTATCTTTGTGTGATATTTTGTATAGGGATTTTTTTGGGTATCTTCTGACTATACTTGTATATCTCTTTTTTCATTTAATATAACAATGGTGCTACCCACTTTAAAAAAAAAAGGGGAACACGAAAACACTTAGAAGAGAAAATTAGGAAAGATGAATGAATTAACGATTAAATTGGGATTTGTGGGTAGAAAACCTGTGGTAAACTCTTCTACCAAATATTGTATAGTCAGCATCTTTTCATATCTTCTGGTTATCTTTATAATTGAACTGATTTTTTTCATATTTTTTTATTATGAACCAATATCTAGCAGTTTAAGGAATTTCTTGAATCTTGCAATTGACTGTTAATTTTCCATAAAATTGGAGGATGTCTTTTGGTATCCGGTTCAGCTTCATGTTGTTGAAAACTAAATGTATTAAGAGATCTTTACATTGCTATTTGCAATGAGCTTAATCATTAATAATGCAATGGTCATAAATCACTAGAAACAAGCTGCTGGTATGTGATGTTATATAGCTTTCTTTCATATTGGAGGAATGTCAACCTTCCTGCATTTGGTTAGGGCCACTGATTACCACTATGTTATGTTAACATCCAGCATTTGTGCTCGAAATAAAGTTTATGTGACAGATGGGAAAATTTATTAACAGTGCATGCTTGGCGGTACAGACACATTCCAACCAATAACAAGAAGCTAGTTATGGATATAACGTTTAGGATCATCAAATAAAATTAAGCAGAAATATTAATAATACATATGCTTTAGATACAATGTCCTCGATATGCACAATCATCATTAATGTCCTAAATCTCTTTAATTTCCTTGGAATCTCTGCACTAGTTTGCCCAGGCGTCTAGGCTTTCATTTACTTTCTGTCTGTTTAAAATCAGCAGGTTCTTGGTGGTGCAATTATCTCCCTTTTCATGTGTTTCTTTTCTATTTTCTATTTCATTTTATGTGCATTTTTAACTAAGAAAGCTATCTTGCAGGGGAGGATGATTCTGGCTCATCTCTGTGATGAACCGAAGGGCTTGAAAACTGGAATGTGCATGGTAGTTATCTTAATCGGGAACTTTTTATGCTTGATTCTTTTTTTTTTCTTTTTGGTTCATTAAGCACTGCACGTAGCTCTTGCTGGCTTGGTGCCATGGCAAAAGTTCTCTTTCATTTGTTTGCTTTTGCTAACATTACTTTATCACCCGATTTATTAATAATTTCTCTGGCAGTCATTGTTGTATCTTCCTCTTGCCATTGCAAATGCTCTCACTGCTAAGCTTAATGGCGGGTATGTGATTGTTTTTTTGGGTTGCCTTTACTGTTCTTATCAAACACACCTCTTATTACTCTGACATGAAAATTCTTTTATTGGCTTTAGAGCTCCATTATTTGATGAGCACTTCGTTCTTCTTGGGTACTGTGCATTTACAGGTAACACACACACATTCATCATATTTACTATCTGAGAAATGTCTTTTTTATACATTTATTCTACTGGTTTTTGAGATCATATTCCCTATGGCCTATTGAAACTGGATAGTATCACAGTTTTATTCAATGGAAAGAAGGGAATCACAAGAACCATATGCTCTCAAAAGTTAATCCATACAAAAGGAAACTCACACCAAAACTGTGTGGCATGCTCTGCCCACCCAACAAGTGTAAAGAAAGGTGAGTTAAGCTCATCCACATGGCGAAGAAGCTTAGCCCTTTCTTTGACCTTATCACAAATAAAACTAATCACTCTGGTAATCTTGATTATTCCATTCCATTCGTACTCACA
Source organism: Amorphophallus konjac (assembly GCA_022559845.1). Lineage (NCBI taxonomy): Eukaryota > Viridiplantae > Streptophyta > Magnoliopsida > Alismatales > Araceae > Amorphophallus > Amorphophallus konjac. The sequence goes on from JAHNEJ010002099.1 coordinate 38,256, forward strand.
GAACCCATATGGTATGAACACCTAACCCCCCCCCCCCCCCCCCCGGCAAAAAAACACACACACACCAACCTACCAACCCACCCAAACAAAGGAAATAAAGAAAGGAAGGAAATACGGTCACCTTCAAGGTCCCATTTTTTGTGCTAATGTGAAAGTGATCTCTCTATAGTGTCCATGAGCTGGTGAGCACTGAGCACTGTGAATCTTGTCAAAAAGCCTTCAACAAATCTCTTGAGTAAAAAAGATACCTACCAAAGATTTGGTCTGCCATCTCCTCTCCCACAAAGACAGCAAGCCATCATTATGTCCTTGATGAAGCATCGAGATGATCGCCAAATAGGTACCACTTACGTGAGAAGGATTCTTTTGCATGCTGTACTCTAAATACCTTATGCTGGTTTATCATCAATTCATCATACATATACACAACCATTGTCAAAGCATTTGTAGATACCTATAAAGCTGGGGGAATCTCTCTTCTACTGAGAAGCTCCTGCATAACCTGTCCTTCCAGAAGAGCATCACATGCCATTACCAAGATTAACCTGAATGACTGTCTACGTTGCATTCCTAGTCTTACGGATGTCACTCCACAAATGAGAAGTGTTGCTTTATGTAGCATGTCCCAAATCCCATCCCTTGCTGTCTCTAAGATTTTTGTCAAATAAAATCTAACTATAAGCCATTTTCTAGATGACAAGCTCCCAAATCCACTTAAACAGAAAGAGCCAAGTTGAAGTGCCTAAAACTTTTAATGTGTATGCTTTTGCACATGCTGCCTCAGTTGCTATTACGCCATCTCCTGCAATGATCTCCCCTCATATAAGTCATACCGGAAGAATTTCTTTTGAATAGTCTAATTTCTTTGCAACAATCTTTGGTATCCTTAAGATAGACAAATAAGAGTAAATGGGAAGGCCATCTAGAACTTACTTCCAAAGCACCTCCTTTCTTCCATAAGAGGGACCCTGCAATGATCTCTCCTCTCATCTTTTGAATAGTAAATGGGAAGGCCATCTAGAACTTACTTCCAAAGCACCTCCTTTCTTCCATAAGAGGGAGCCTGCAATGATCTCCCCTCTCATAAGTCATATCGGAAGAATTTCTTTTGAATAGTCTATTTTTTTTGCAACAATCTTTGGTATCTTTAAGATAGACAAATGGTAAATGGAAGGCCATCTAGAACTTTCTTCCAAAGTACCTCCTTTCTTCCTCCGAATTGGGACTCAAAACCCCTGAATGATCTTCAACAAATCAGTACAATAGAGAGGGGCCCCACAGACAAAGGCGAACACAAGTAGGTGATGGGAAATTCTAGCCTGGTCTCCTAGGAGGCCTGATCTCCATATTTACCCCTATCACTCGACTTTTTCTGTAGTTCATCCAAGTGCACTCATCTCCTCCAGTGGCTGTAACATAATCCTAATCAAATATTGTTGTTCCTCAGCATCACTGGTAAAAAAATGGTATCATCAGCCAACTGTTGATGAGATACTGCATACCTTGAGCATAGATCTAAAGTCCTTTTGTAAGACCATGAGACTCTGCTCTGGATGACATTTTGCTCAATGCAACGTGAAAAATATTATGTTGGCTCTCTATGGACCACTAAAATGAACCTAGCTGAAGAAATGCAATATCTGATCCATCCAATTTATATGTCCCCAAAACCCATAAAGGCCATCACGTAGAATGAGCAATTTCATCTAACATAATTATAGGCTTTCCCAAAATCTAACTTATTAACCAACAAAACATTATTGTTGATACTTTGTGATGTGAATGCATTCATGGGCCACTACAAAGTTCTCCTGAATCTTCTGCATTTGATGAAAGCTCCTTGATAAAAGCTGATATCTCTATCCATTCACCTTTCAAGCCATATTGCTAGCATCTTATTGATGATCTTCGACTCCATTCTATGGGTCTAACAGTCTGTAGTCTATTAGCTCCCTCATTTTTTTTTCCGCTCTCCCCCCCCCCCCCCCGAATACCAAGGGTAAACCCACCTGCCCAGGATCAAACCCGAATCACTAGTAACCTGAGCCATGGGGAGGCCAAATGCCTCTTGGACAGTGGGGACCTTCCTCGGCCTGGCAAAGTCCGTGAGCTCAGAACCCATGTGAACCCTAGGTTGGTACCCTCCATGCAATTTTAATTTTGTCCACTGGTGGGAGTTGATACTATGAACCCATGGTTGCCCATGAAGTGCATATCGGCTCTCTCCTTAAGAATTAGCTAGCAAGATCTTACGAAGGATCCTCGAACTATCTTTACCATCCTGGAATTTCATGAAGATTGAGTACAAGCTTCCTTGCTTCCCAAGTAGAACAGCTTTGGCCTATGTTTCCCGTATGGATACATTTTATGTCTCCACCTTTTGGCTCTGTATTCATAGTATTTTGGGCAAAGATTTTATTCAAAACAAATCCATATGTTTCAAACTCATCTCTCCTTCTCTGTTTTTCAATTACTAATTGAAATTTGTTTGTGTCTGAAATCAGTGACACTCTACATGCATTTTGCTACATCTGTCGTCCATGAAATCACCACTGCATTGGGCATCTACTGCTTCAGGTTGGGAAAATGGTCACCCTCAAATAATCAATAGCATGCATATTATATTGCACATCAGAAGGAATCTCTGATAGTGGTTTTTGCTGGACAACAGGATTACCAGGAAAGAAGCTTAAGAAAACTACACTGTGCTGTTGGTCCCCTGATGCATGACTGTACATTAAATGATGGCCGTGTTGACACAGCAATAACTTGTTACCTTACAATTTGCATTTTTTCTCATAATTTATGTGACCTACACAGTATTGCATTTTTTGACCCATTGGGAATTGGGAAATTTTGTACAAGGGGCTTAAGAAGTTTCAATTAATTGCCTATCGAGGAAATCTGCATATGGTTTCCTTGCATTTTGTCAATTTCATGTTACACTAGTATATGTACTATATAGCACGAGAGTTTCTTGTATTTCTCCAGTTATTTAATTCTCATCCTTAAAGCTGATGCTACTGATGTTAGTGTCCTTGGGTGACTCGAATGGTCAGTAAAGGGAGTTTGCTTTTATGTGAAGGATGGCAAAATGATCATTCAGTTGTTTCCTCATGGAGACTTGTAGTTTGGAATATTATTCGAAGGATCACAAAGTGTTCACTTGTTTTTCTCCTCAAGGAGACTTGTTGTTTGGAATATTATTATTCGGAGGATCACAAAGTGTTCACTTGTTTTTCTCCTCAAGGAGACTTGTTGTTTGAATTTTAAATACTATGATTCGAATAGTTACTCAGATTCCAGCATCCATAAAGGTTATCTGAGCGACATTTTTCTTTCCTTTTTGATGATTATGAATTACGATATATTTGCAAGCTATAGGGAGTGCGTTAACGTCCTAGAAACTCCTCTCTCTGAAAGCGCCGTAACAGCTTTCAAATGTTGGGATGGGATCAGGTCACTACTTGGATGTTTACTAAAATTTGCACTTGCAGAATGGTGATGATAGGATTTTTGTTTACGTTTTGGTACACACAAACATCGCCAAGACTGCCCTTGTCATGGGGGAAAGAGAGGGAAACCTATGTATGCATGCACATTTTGGTTGATACCCAGGTGCATATGTGATCCCATCCCTGACTATCACCCACTTCTAGGATAAACAATCATTGTTCATGGTGAGTGTGAATTGTGAAAAGACATCCCCATATGTTTGGTTGTATCAGTTTTCTTTTATCCAAACGTAAGCATCGATGTCCATCTTCATGGTGTGCACCATTTGTGAATAAAATGTGGCGTCATTTATTCAATTTGCTGAAAGTGCACTGGCTGCTCTTGTCAATTTTTCGAGTGGTATGATTAACAAATGCAACGTAGATCGGTGGAGGGTTTTGGCTCGAAAGCCACCCCCATTTGCGTGACAGTGGGCTCCAACGCGTTGATTTACAGGTCTTTGATCTTCTTCCCTTCTATCCAAACATGGCATGTGTTTCGTAGTTTAATTATTTCCCTTGGAACGAAGTGGAGATGACCGGTGCTATGAGCCCGCAGACAGCTGTTGCGTAACCTATCCTATTTTGAGGAGAACAACTCAAGTTATGAGTTTGCGAACTTTCCGAATTCTTGGATTCTTGAAGCAGCGTGTTGATGCCTGGCAGCAATGCTCTAGTTCTCCAGGGAATGCCAATTGATGCTTGCTCATGTCAACAGAAGGGCTTATCTGAGTCACGTCCAAAACAGCATATTTTGAGGTGAAAAATGTTGAGCATGACCCTTGTAATGTGGGTGGGATCTGATTAGTTTACATTTTGAGTCATCTATCTACCGTTGAGTTTGTAAAAAGCCCCTTGATGATGCGTAGGTACTTTCTAGAAGGGCAAGATAAGTCGGGTCACGCTACCTTTGCTCCTTTCTCTTGCGCCAAGAGCAGCTTTTTAAGTGCTACTTTCAACTCAAATCATTTTATATCTCATGCACGGTTTCACAGCAATTGGGGTTATGGTGAAGTCAATCTTAGTTCAAAGGGATAAAGTATGATGGATTAAGTATAATTTTCTTTTCCCTGGTAACTAATGAACTAATTTAATAGTTTGATTTAGGAATAAACATGTGTTAATTTAAACATGGAATTGACAAACTTGGTGGTGCAATCCACACGTTTTCCTCCCAAAAAAACATGGAATAGACGGTAGAGTGACTGCGTTGGTCACCATGAATATCTCAGAAATATACTTTGGAAAGTGAAATATCTTAAGAAAAATGAAAAAAGTAAAAATAGTCCCATATTAGTTCGTTAAATGCATCCTTAAATGGATAAACGCAACATTATGGTAGGATTGATTGTAATGTATCCCTAAACAGACATTTATCTATTTAGGGTTTTTTTTGGGGAATTGACTGAGAAGATTAAAGTAAAAAGGGGCCACCGCAGAGTGGAAATTGGAGTACGCCTAATTAAGTCCCCTTCTCACATGCACTAAAGAGGATCTACACTCGCCGGTACTTGTAGTTGCATATGAGTCTATCTGGTACTCCCATTGCAAAGACAGTTTTGATAGTTTTGTCGAGGGTACCATTCTTTAGAGGTGATCTTATTAACCCCACCCATGCATTATACTTGTAAATAGATCGGATACGGAACGGATAACATAATTTCTAAAAATTTAATTAGACGTTATTTCCCTGGCGATATGCTCTAACCTTTGCGTGGTTAAAAACACATATATTGACCCAATATGCTGGACGTTATAAGTCGAAATACTAAGCTAAAAATTGCCATTAAATAGATCGCAAATTTTCAGAATAAATAAAATTTTTCAAAAGTTATTGTTGCATAGTTAATCTGACTTTTCAAGGCAACTAAGGAATACCTAGCCATACTTACAAGATTACAAAATTTAAGTCATACAAAATATATACGTGGAAACAAAATATTCGAATAGTACCGTCTCATGATGTTATGAAAAGAAATCCAAATACTCCTTAAAAAATTCTGAAAATTAGAAGTTAATTAATTAGCACCTCCATATTCCATGGGGTCACTCCCGGTGTGGACATCGATTGTACAAAGAATTTTGAAATATGTTATAAGCTTATTGATTTTTTTTATAAAATGAATTAGTGTAAATTGTAATCTACTCCTCGATTCGTTCGGACTAGAGATGTAAATAGATCGAGTTTGACTCGGATAGATGAATACCATGTCCTATCCGTGAAAATTTTACAAATATCATACCGAGATAATACCCTATTATTTTCGCAGGTATGGATACGGGTATATCCGTCACGGATATAGATATATCTGCGGATATCCGTATCCGTCCATAAAATATGAGTCCACATCCGCATCCAAAGAAATGTGAGATTTATGAGAATTAAAAAAATAAAAATTTGGTCAATTCTTTCCTTTCCAAAATAATTTTTATGTTTTATAAAAACGTCCTTACAATTTTAACAAGAAGTCTAAACTCACAAATCCAACAAGACGGATAATGAGTTGAGTTCATATCAAAATCGTAGGCCTAACATGCACAATGAGTTATTAAGAGCGAGTTCAGATCGGATATGGATTCGAAGGTACTAAATCCATACCCTATCAGAATATGAAACGAATATTTTAAACATATCCAAATCTGAATCCATATCTATTTATTCGAGTATTAATCGACCCATCACGAGTCGGATGGTGCAGGTATTCAAATTTACGGATATTTTTAACATCCCCAGGACTTGTTTGGGAGACATTAAAACGGTCGGGACTAACAGAGCTTCACTTAATCGTTCGGTCACGTAACTACTACTAAAGAAATATTTTCTGATTCAATACGTGCCGACTCACTCAACTCCGTTGAATCGTATATTGTAAATAAATTTGATAATAGAGTTTAATGCAAGGTAAGATCTTTGACTAAATTATTTAAGATTAATTTTAAATATCGTATTACTTTAAAAAATCATAGTGACACAGTGTGATAAGGCCGACTCGTGGCTTTCAGATACGATGCGAGTTGACCTTATAATAATCTCACCGAGTTGGTAAGATACAGCAATCCATACGATAGAATCTGAGTTCCTCCCGGAGAAGACTGTAGCAATGTCAACGAATTGTCGAACTACATGGAGCGCGCTAGGTTAAACACATGCAGAGTACGTACGTACATGGCGGAAGGGATCTCGCGTGGGCCTCGGACGAGGGGCTGGATGCTCGTCATCTCCCGAGCAACGCGCTCGCCAATCTCCGCTTCAGCTCTCGCCTGCGCACACGCACACGCACACGGTGGGTGGGGAGGCACGCACACGGTTACACAGAAGTAATAACAACAGATAAATTAATGACAAAGGGGACGGGAAACCAGACGAGACACGTACCCCATGAGCTGTCTGTCCAAGGAGGAAGCGGAGAGGAGGCCTCGGTTCTCTTCAGCTCGCCTCACAAGATAAGGGACGACCTTGTCCACGGGGCCGAAGGGCAGGTACTTGCTCACGTTGAACCCGGCGTTCCGAAGCCCCAGGGAGAGCCCCTCCGCCATCCCCTTCAGCTGCGCGAACTGCACCCTCTGGTTTCCCTTCCCCATCCCCAGCTCCTCCACCTTCGCCGCCACCACTCTCCCTGGTCGATCAATGGCCATCAGTTATAATTTTTACAGTACCATATATATATACATATAATCAAGAAGAACAAATTAACGGCTCACAGTGGCATCGATTTATATATATCATCATGGCGTGTACGGTTCGGTTCCTCCAAATTAAGATCTTACCCGAGTCGAGGTTGTGGGTGGCGAGGACGACCGAGCCGGACCCCCTCGCGGCCCTCTCGAGCATGAAGCAGGCGCTGTGGTTGTAGCACGCGTGCGTGTCCTGGATGCTGGGATGGACGGGCGACGGCGCGCCCAGTGAGGCAGCCACCCGGGCCTCCCTGGTCATGTAGGCCCCCCGCACCAGCTTGAAACCCATGGGGATGCCCTCCCTGTCGGCCGCCTCCGCCGCCAGAGCCAGGCGGTCCTTGGAGTCCCTCAGGTATGCTTGGATGGTTCCATAGACGAGCGGGTCGGAACCCCTGTTAAAGGCGGCCGCGGCGTCGTACGAAACGTAATCGATCGCTGGTTGGACGGAGGTGTACTCGGCGTCGATGAGCAGCGGCAGGTTGCACTCGGCGCACTTGGCGCAGAGAGCGGAGAGCCTCCGGTGTGCCAGCTGGAGGTCGTGCTCTTCGGTCGGCGTCAGCGGCGGCGGCGCCGAGGGGGTGTGGTAGAGGGGGCTGGAGTCGGACAGGACGGGGAACGAGTGGCGCCGCCAAGGGAGCACCGTCGACGGGTTCTTCTGTTCCCATCTCAACAGGTCGCTGACGCGCTCCAACAGCGACACGGGGCAGATGGCCGTGATCTTCACGCATGCAAAGCTCACCTGACACACCAAAAGCGACGTCAAGCCATAGCCCTACCGCATGCGCGCTCCTCCATTTCTCGGGTATGGTGATGGGCTTCGTGTTTAGTGCGCGGCCCAACTCGCCACCACCACTGAGAGGGGGAGAGAGAGAGAGAGAGAGAGATTGAAAAGACTCAAAAGGAGGGATAGAGATGACAGATAGATATGGTGGCGATGATAAGGTCCCATTGGGGAGCTGCAGAGCTGTACGTGACACATAACACACGATATACTTGGTTGGAGTTGGACAACTATTGGTGGAGTGCTGGTGACGTAACACGTAAGTGGTGTGTCTGCCTGTAATTAAACAGACTATTGGAATGGCTCGTGTGGTACAACAAGCAACGTGTGGTGTCGTCGGTTCAAGTCCATATTGGTGACCGGGGGGGGCCCTCTGTTAGGCTGGCTATGAGCCCTCACCATTATCTCCACTTTGGGTGACGAGAACAAATACCAAACGAAAGGCGACAACAATAACCAAATGAAGAAGACCAAAGTCCACGAGTTCAATGACTCATCCTCACCGAGGAAGGTGGCAGGCGCGACGTCATCTCGACGGTCTTCACGAACTCGGCCAGGTTGGCGTCGCACCCGGCGTTGTCCTCGGCGTCCTCGAGGCTGTAGTCGAGGATGCCCCGCAGCCCCTCGTCCCACAGCCCCTGCAGCGTCCGCCCGGCCTCCTCCACACCCTCCCCCGCGCAGAACTGCCGGTACACCGTCTCCTTCACCGCGGCCATCACCACGGCCCTCGCCGCCGCGCTCCTCTCCAGCACCCTCGACCGCATCACGGCGATCCCCAGGTCCACCACCGGGTCGCACGCCATCGCGTACAGGTTCGCCACCGACCGCAGCAGCGTCCCCGTCGGCACCGAGGCGAACAGCCTCTGGGTGTCGTCGAAGTCGAAGATCTGGGCGCGGCCGGCATCGTGCTTGTCCGCCGACGACTGCGGGAGGGCCGCGGCGGCAGATGAGGTGGAAGAAGACTCAGCCGAGGAGGTTATGGATCTAGAGGAGGAAGCAACGTTGGGCAGGAATATTCCCAGAGGCTTGGGAGGGAGCCATGGGCGCCTCCTCGCGACGGCCATATCAGGCAGGATCACAGGGAGGTCGACCGTCGACGAGCGCGAACGCAGAGGAGGGTGGGAATGTGGACAACTCGTAAGTCGTAACTTTGGATGACGACCTCTTTATGATGACCCGCTATCGATCTGTGAAGGGCGCTTGGCGTGTTTTACTTTTATATATGGAATGCAGACCAAAAGGGTACGCCGCTTGGAAACGGATGCGTTATTCCACGAAACAGATCAAGACCGTTCATCATATGAGACCGCCATCACCATCGGTTTGGAGGTGTCCGTCATGTCCGTCCGATCGGTGTTGCTTGCCGACGTAACACCGGTCAGCAGTCTATGATACCGAAGGAAAGGCCGAAGTGACGTGACCCGGCTGAGTCAGATCGGACGTGGGAATGATGGGAGGAAGAGTTAGGCAACCCCACGTCGGTAAACGGATCGAATATGGAGAGGATATTGTGGTATTTAAATTCGTATCTGATTAATAATTAAAATAAATTATTAATCGAATTATTCGTCGAATATTTTATTCAGATAATTATCGAATAAATATAAATTTAAATTCGGTTCGAATTTTAAACGGATAATTGTTAAGTCTACTCAGAGGTGAGTAGTGTGAGAACGTCGTATGTTATTTTTTAAAAAAAAGAGTAAAAATTATTTTTATTTTGAAAGATCTTATCAAAAGATTAGACTTTATCTTAAAAAATAAGAGATAATTTACCAAATGTACATAAGTGGATTTCTCATTTTTAAATTCTATTTTACGATAAAAAAATAATCAAATAATACATTAAGATTTAAGTTAATTATATATAGAATATGTGTATCTTTAAATTTTTATCCAAGTGTTCGTACTTGGTCGGATAATATCTTAACACGGATATCTCAATATCCGAATTCGTATCCGATTAATAATCAGACATCCGATATTTGATTAAATTATTAGTCAAATATTTTATTTAAATAATTATCTGATTAAATAAATACGAATTCAAATTAAATTTAAATTATAAACATATAATTATCATGTCTACCGCACACCACATCGCTAATAAATGCTTATGAGATATTTGGACAGATGCCGAATATTTGGCATACTCAATTTCATTCTTACATGAGTTTTTAATCTTAATTACCATCTTTGTTTAATTCCTTTGTAATATTTTAACCCCCATAACATCGAACATGTACATATGTCATCTCCTGTTTTATTAAAACTTGAAACTTTTTTTTTTCGCAAGAAAAGATCACATGATACTCACGTGGGCGTCTGGAGAACGCCAACGCATTGCTGGTCCCATTCAACTGACCAGTACTCTCTCTCTCTCTCAATCTCTCTCTCTCTAGTTTGATGATTCAACAGCAGCAATAGACTTCACATTATTTTAATCAAGTTATCTAAATATATATTTGTCGCTCGCCTACTTCAACAAATTAGATGGCACTTCAACTTCTTGAGTTTTTTTTTTTAAAAAAAATCCTTAATCGAATATTCGGCCGAATCATCTTTTCCATCCAGAATTATTATTACTGCAAGAGATTTAATTAGTTTGTGCTAATTGTTTCTAATAATTGTCTGATCAGTATTAATTGTTTCTAATAAGGCCAACAATTCCGCCTACACAGTTTGCCAATGCAACGGGCAATCACGGTCATCCAGCCACCGTCGGTGAATTCCAACTCGTTCTAACAGAAGAATTCGTTCCAATTGGTAGCCTGCTTTCATTTGATTAGTTGTCATCCTCGAAGAAAGGGAAGTCTCATTTCAATCCTCACGTTAACACAATTTTTTGCCGTAAGATAAGTAGACTTGGTCAAACGGGTTCATGACTTCTTTTCTGAAGCGGTGTGCTAAGTTTATCTCTTTAGTTATTTGTCTAATATCTATATATATATATATAGAATAATTATATGTAAAGAGTAATATTTTGTGCACGGTTCACCATTTGTATCTGAGTCAACTTATACTGCAACAAATGTATCGTTCTCTCCATTTTATCTCCCTTCCTCCTCCATCCTCACTCTCGATATAAAAATTTCAAACTCCATCTCCTCAAGTCTTCAAAATGAACATTTTAATTCTAAACATTTCTCAACATAACGAGAATTAATCTCTTTTAAATTTTGATTGTGAATATCAATGACTCTTTTCAAAAATATTTTTAAGATAATTACGATGTAATTAATTCAAAGAATCTAATAAAAAGTAATTAATTAATAGTGTATGGTGACGTTTCGTGCTTGATTGGATCTATTAGACTGTATGGAATTTTGTAAATAAAAGTAAGAGTCTCAACGAACTCTATTAAACATATTATTATGTTACTTATTATTATTTAAATAAGATATTTTAAAAATAATCAATATATATTTAAATATATATCTAAAAATATATTTAAATTTAAAATATTTTTAATTTAAAAGTACCATAGCCTTTCGTCTAAGTTTGAAACTTAGACGAAGTACTACATCTAAGTTTTAAATTTGTAAGTAGATATTTCAATTATGTAAGAATAATTTTTATTTATGTAACAAACTATTTCATTTGTGTTGTGAAGTTTATTACACTATACTAATACAGTTTGTATTGTAATGATAAAATTTATATTGGAGTGAAGTGTATTAGGACTGAAATATAGTGTGTTGTAATGATAAATTTTACACTGCAATTAAATGTACTGCACTTGAATAAAACATAATGCAATGTAATGATAAATATAGTGCATTATTTCATTTCATGATAATGATAGTAAATATTAATTTGAAAAGATAAAGAAGGATAGTAGATAAATTTAGCAAAGTGAAACATAGGACGAGAGTTGTAACCATTTAATAGTCATTTGTAATATCAAATATGACTAACAAGAAGCACAATGAAACACTAAAATTGAGACTCTAAAGATAAAATAATAAAGATATTATATAAAATTAAACTAAAATAAGAAAATAAAACTATAATTAAGAGAAAATGATAAACTTCAACTGAGCCTTCATTTCAATAAATTCATTGTCAATGAGAAATATGTTTTCAATTGTTCAAAAAGGTATGGAGATTTTTTTTTGTATATTCGAGTATTACCCACAATTTAATTAATTGAGTCTCAATAATTTTGTAACATATTTTTTAATAATTTATTAGATGACTTCGTTATGGTAGTTATATTTCTTTAGTTAGACTCTCCACTGTAAATATTTGTGAGATTATATTATATTACACAATTTCATTTATACGCATCAAATTAATTCCATGAGATCAAAACATAAATGATTATATCATTTGATCTATAAATGTTTATATTAATGCCATAAATGATATAAATATTTACATTGGATGAATAAATATTCACATATAAAATTACATATAAGTTTACACGGCTGTGTTAACCTTCAAAAGATTAGTTGTCATCTCTTTTCACAAGGTTTGAATATCATCGTGTATTGAAATGATGGTATTTTTAATTCAATATGATCAGTTTCATTCCAGTGCACTATATTTAAGTCCAATGCAATACATTTCATTGCAATTAAAAATTTATCATCATAGTGCACTATATTTAAGTTCAGTGTAACGTGTTTCATTCCAATACGAAGGTTATCGTTATAGTGCATTATGTTTCAGTCTAATGTAATACGCTTCACTCCATTGTAAACTTTATCATTATAGTGTAAACTATTTCAATCTAGTAAAAAATGTTTCACTCTTGACATGAAATAATTTATTACAAAAATAAAATAATTTTTTATAAAATTGAATTACTTTTTTACTAGTTTAAAACTTGGACGAAAGACTTAATCTAAATTGCCATTTTAGAATAAGAATATTTAAATATCTCTTTATATTATCTGTAAATATATTTTAATTTGTTATTAAAAATATCTTATTTTAATTATAGTAATTAGCGCAATAGTAATTTTTAATAGAGCTAGTTAAGACTCTTATTTTTATCTACAAAATTTCGTACGGTCTAATAGATCTAATCGATCACAAAACGTCACGTATCATGCACGCTATTCATTATTTATTTTTATTTTTAATTATTTTTACTATATTTAATTAATTAATTACACCGTACTTATCTTAAAATTATTTTAAAAGAAGCCAATAGACTCACGGTCAAAATTTAAAAGAGGTTGATTCTCGTTAAGAAACATTTAAGACGTTCCTTTTAAAAGATGAGGAGATCGAGGTGAAATTTTATGACCGAGAATGAATATGGGAGAGGAACGGGGGTAAAATAGAAAAAAACACTACAATTTTTACGATGAAAAATTGACCCTATCAGCAGTATGAACTAACCTAAATCTAACGGGTATCGTGCGCAAAGCATTACTCACATGTAAAGCATTTGTCCAGTGACCTCGTTAAGCAAATGATCGTCGAGCATTTGCGCTAAGATGAAAAATTTGGTGTATTATAAAATATTGAAATTTTCATTATAAAATTGTTCTAGTTAATATAATACTTTTTTTAGGTTGAAAATTGAAATGTCAAATCAATGAATGACATATGGCTCGACGAAGTTGCAAAATCAAGCATTTCAATTAATACATCAGACATCAGTAAATGGATCAAAAATAATATTTTATGACATCTTTCGCCATCTTGCAACACCAGAACAGAAGGTGCATAATCCATTGTACAATGTTGATATTTTATAACGTCGGTATGTAAGGACAGACATATGAAACTCAACTGCCCAAAATCGATCTTGGATCGTTATCGACTGAGTTTGATTTAACGAGACCTAGATAGGATAACTTATTCATCTTATCTGAATTTATCCGACTTTGGGTCCCTACGTCGGGTGACTTATTCCATGGTTAACTCATTCGGGCAAAAAACTCGGGGTGGGGGTTGGATAAGGTCATGTGTATTAATTATGATATTTTCTAAAGTTTTATCTGTTTTATTTTAATTAGGTGGCCGGGTGGAAGAGAACCCCCTCTGCCAACGACCGCCGTCGTTCCCATGGCGACTCCGAGGGCGGTCTGCAAGTACACTCCCCGCCTCTTCTCTTCTCCTCCCTTGCGAAACCCTAATCCGAGATCGAACTCAGCGCACGATGGCCCCGCCGGCCTCCCATCGGCACCCGCCTCCGCCTTCTACGATCAGATTCTGCTCGCCGTGGAGCACGGCAACCCCAACTCCTTGCTCGACTCCTCCGTTCTGAACCCTTCCACCGTGCCGGAAGTCCTGTACAGACTCATGAAGGTTGGAAACCTCGCGCTAGGGCAGAAATATGTCGACCTTGTGATGAGGAGGCCGAAGGTCAAGCTCTCAGCGGAGTCGCTCAGCGCGATGGTCCATGTGTGCTTCCGGAACCGGAGGTTCTCCGACGCGCAGGTGCTGCTGCTGCGCATGGTTCGGCGCAGAGGCGCCTCGAGGTCCGAGATTGTGGGTGCGATGGCGTTGACCCACCGGAATTGCGGTTCGAGCCCCCTGGTGTTCGACCTTTTGATCCGTACGTATGTCCAGGCTAGGAAGCTGAGGGAGGCTAGCGAGGCATTCAGGGTTCTGAAGAAGAGGGGTTTCTCAGTTTCGATTAATGCGTGCAATGGCCTTCTTGCTGGGTTGGTTCGGGCTGGTTGGGTGGATATGGCCTGGGAGATATATGGAGAGATTGTAGGAGTTGGAAGCGAATTGAATGTTTATACCCTAAATATCATGGTCAATGCATTATGTAAGGATAGGAAACTTGGGAAAGCTGAGTCCTTTCTGTCAGAAATGGAACAGAGAGGGATTTTTCCTGACATGGTGACGTACAATACTTTGATTGATGCACATTGTCGTGAAGGGCGCCTCGATGAAGCTCTGGACCTCCTCAGCTTGATGTCGCAGAAGGGCCTGAGGCCCAACATTGTTACTTACAACGCGATGTTAAATGGTCTTTGTAAGAACCGGAGATGTGACCGAGCAAAAGAGTTGTTAAATGAAATGCTGGCTGCTGGAGTGCTACCTAATACTTCGTCTTATAACATCTTTCTCAGTCTGTACTGCAAAAGTGGGCAGGCAGGAGAAGCTACTGAGATTTATAATCAAATGCGAAGCCAAGGCATTGTTCCCGATTTACTCAGCTTTAGTTCTCTCATTAGTCTGTTTTCAAAGAAAGGAGATCTTAGCCAATCACTAACATACCTTAGAGAGATGAAATCCTTTGGTCTGGTTCCTGATAGTTTTATATATACGATGCTTATTGGCAGTTTTTGCAAGGCTAATCTCATATCCGAAGCTCTTAAGATTAGAGATGAAATGGTGGTTCAAGGTTGCATTCCAGATGTAGTCACTTACAACACAATTCTAAATGGCATGTGTAAGGAAAGGAGGCTAACTGATGCTGAAGACCTTTTCAATGAAATGGTAGAAAGAGGAATAACTCCTGATTATTATACTTTTACCACACTTATGCATGGCTATTGTAAAGATGGCTTTATGGATAAGGCATTGAAAATATTTGAAATGATGACAGAGAGGAATCAGATGCCAGATGTTGTCACTTACAA
This sequence comes from Amorphophallus konjac, assembly GCA_022559845.1. NCBI lineage: Eukaryota > Viridiplantae > Streptophyta > Magnoliopsida > Alismatales > Araceae > Amorphophallus > Amorphophallus konjac. The sequence continues at coordinate 53,762 of JAHNEJ010002099.1, forward strand.
TACTTTAATTGATGGGTTTTGCAAGGCAGGAGATGTGGATAGGGCTAGTAAGTTATGGAATGACATGTCCAAGCAAAAAGTCTTTCCTAATCTTATTACTTACAGCATTGTAATTGATGAACACAGTAGCAAGGGACAAATGGCTGAAGCCTTCAATTTATGGGATGAAATGTTAGCAAATGGTATTTTGCCTAATGTTGTGACTTACAACTCTATTATCAAAGGGTTCTGCCGTTCAGGAAATGCATGGAAGGCTGCAGACTTCTTGAATAAGATGATAGAAGATGGGATTGCGCCGGATACAGTAACTTATAACACTCTTATTCATGGCTTAGTCAAAGAAGAAAAAATCAGTGAAGCATTTGCTTTGGTTGACAAGATGGACAAGCAAGGGATTTCACCTGATACTGTTACATATAATGTTCTTCTCACTAGGCTTTGCACGGAAGGGAGAATGGGGGAAGCAGATTGGATTGTTAAAAGAATGGTTGATAAAGGGATACCACTGGATAGATCAACATATACAACTCTTATCAATGGATGTGTTGCTCAGGATAACTTGAAGGAGGCATTACGGCTGCATAATGAAATGTTGCGAATGGGTTTTCTACCTGATGATAAGTTCTAAGAACCATTTCTTACAACAGACTAACCAAAAGTAAAACTTGGCCTCTCGATCAATGACTTTCCAGAAACCTGAAGGGTAACATATAGCAATAACTTTCCAGTAACATGAAAGGTAACATATTTTGGTTTACTGGTTTTCTTTCTAGTGATTAAAATGCTTAAACTTTGATGATGCTATTTAGCTCTCTTACTGCGTGTAGGTCTTATTTGTTCATCACAATCAACCTTTCCAGTCATCAAAAGCATATCATGGGACAGATTTCATGGTCTTCTGGGAATTGGGATCCTCATAGTTACTAATTCTAAAATACTTGCCTAACAAAAGGTCAGTTTCATTTCTTTGCTTGAATAGGCTAAGTCTCATTTTCTGCCTGCATTAAGATTTCTGCCTCATGGGAGCTTAGATTATGGGTTTTTTTTTGTTTTTTCTATGGGGTTAAATCTTCTTATATTGTGGGTGTTTAACATCCAATGACATGTTTTAGTCCTAGAATGCAGTAGTTATACTCCCCCCAAAAGTTAGAATGCTCCCTTTATGAGAAAATGCATCTATTGCTTTCATATAACAGATGATAGATATCATTCTATCAATCAGTGGCGGTTAGGTATGGCCATTGATTGTCAGTATCCTTGCCTTTTGATTTGATTCATTTTCTTAGTTCTACTGACTGATATGAATGGTTTGGGCTTGAATGGATTTAATATGCCCAAAGTGTTGGTGATGTTCCCTTTCAAAAGAGCAAAATGTGTTTGTGTTGGACCTGTTGGTGATTTTTGTTAGTAGCCAGACACACCCTAGAGGGGGTGAATAGGTGTTCTAATAAAAAATTATAACGTATACAAATTATAAATGTTGAACGTAGTGGAAATAAGAACGTAGAAACATAAGCAACCATAGAGACACAAAGATTTTTATCCTGGTTCAGTCTATCTTTCTAGATAGACCTACGTCTAGCCCTTTGCAACCTACAAAGAATTTCACTAACTTTTTCAACCAAGGTTACACTCGCTAGTTTTCCAGGGCCCAGCTCCCTAGTTGATCTTACTAGGTCTCAGTGAACCTTATAGTTAATTTTCAGGATTAGCAAACCCAGTTGTTCTTCACGGTCACAGCGAACCAGCAGTCACCCAAGTGACTTAGTTTTCCCGGTGGTTTCCCACCTACTAGTTTTCCAGGAGTTAGTCACCCAGCTGATTTCCACTTTATTAGTAGACCAACTTAGCGCACCCAGTGGTTACCCCAAAGCAACTAATGCTCTATACACTGTCAGTTAGACAGATTAAAGTTTCCATAGTTTTGCTCCTTGATGAACAGATGGTGGAATTTACAATGCACAAAGAAAATAAATTAACTGACAGACAAAGGAGGAAGATAGTAGGAATGTTGTAAAAGTGCATATTCCTTCTCTTTAATGCTTCCCGGGATGGGAGACTTCAGGGATGACGTTTTCAGTGCGGTGAGGTCTCCCCTTGACTTGAATGCATAGGAAGCTTGTGCCCAGAGATCGCTTTGAGCGCAGGAAAGGCGCTTGAAGATGATTGATTATTCTGCTCAACATATGAGTTCTTCGTCGAACTCCAGGATATTTATAATCCTATTCTTCATTGCATATGTTAGATACATTTGCCTTCAAACGGTTGGATCTCAGACACAACGTTCGACAGATCTGATTGATTGCTAAACTTCCACCTCCTTTGTGAGTGTATGCACGGCTGCACGCCGTTCTCATGATAGTAGGTGAATCAGATCTATTGCTATTGGAGATATGTCTGTCTTTCTTTTTTCTCCTTTTGCGCACATTGCCCTTGGCTGCCGTTGTATGTATGCTTTGAAATAATACTTAAAATGTTTCTCCCATATAGGGACGTGAGATAAAATAATATATTTAAAATTCAAACTATAGTGTGAGTAGAATATGGAAAAAGTAATGCAGACTTCACACATAAAATATATCTCACTAGCAGTACACAAGAGAAATACAATATGTATTTTATATGTCTGCATTAAATGCATAGTATCAGTACACAAGAGAAATACAGTATGTATTTTATGTCTTGAAAATAAAAAAAGTATCCCAACGGATACTATGCATTTAATGCAGACATATTTGTAAGTCGACTATTCAACGTCTTATACATGTATGTCAGACGGTATACAACATCTATGATTCTATTAATAAGATTTTAAACAATTAGTATATTGTTTACGTCTATTGTATGGCGCTATAGAATTTAAATATTATGTAGGTGCTTCACTGTATGAATGGTCGTTTAGCATGTTTAGATGAAGCACAGTCAACAAAAATATATATTTGACCAAGTTAGAGTGTAAAATATATCGCTTATTAAAATGAAAAATTAAAGTAAGGCGATAAAGTTTCTCTTTTAGTGGGAGTAGACGAAATATCGTCTACTAATTCGTGTCAGCACTTTGTGCTTGCTTTGTACATTAGACTAAATATCATCTATCTATAGTTTTGTCGTTTTCTTGGATAGATGAAATATCGTCTTTTGCTTCGTCTTTCTGGAAGACGTGAGACGAAGTTTATTTGGACGATATCTTTCCTAATCTTGTTATGTTATTCCAGATATTACAAATCTGAATTTTTGGGCTAACTGTACAGGAGACTGACTTTCCTAATCTTGTTATGTTATTCCAGATATTACAAATCTGAATTTTTGGGCTAACTGTACAGGAGACGTGAGATAAGTTAAACTTGTAAATACACTTAGTCATATTTTCATTTGTTCTAAGTTGAAAATTTTAGATATTTAAATATGCTTATTTTATCATAAATCTAAAATACTTAATTTATGGGAAATACATTTTCCCAACAATTTGCAATCATGTTTCATCAATATATAGAAGCACATGATGTGTGTGCTGTGTGTGTGTGTTTTTTTTTTGGGGGGGGGGGGGGGAGACGGGGGAGGGTGGCATTAAATGTGTCACGTATATTTCCTCTTGTTCGTGAAACATGCTACCTACAGCATTTGAAAACAAAAATTATTCTTGAAATTGTTCCAAGAATTGTCCCTGAAGCATTTGTGTTGGGAGCATTCGAGGAACTGTTCCCTGGAAATAAAATTACTTTTCTTACAGATAAAGCATTTTGAAAACATAATGGGTGTGGGTCTGGAAGGAGCAATGATCTACTTTGTTCATCATTGGAACCATGAGTATCCAAATTCGGAAAGGAAGTTGCATTTTCTAACATCAACCTGCTACCAAGTGATGCACTTCTCTTGTATATAATGTATGTAAAAGAGGCAGGCAATGTAACACCACAACCTCCTATTATTGCTTGATTATTGACATAGACCTGCAGTGTCTTTCAGTTTTCCACTGATTCACCAGGATCCATGTTAAATATTCAAAACAAATTGTGGTTGAAGCATACTCTATAACTCATCCTGGGTTCCTCTTTAGCCTGTGAATTCCTCCCTCCTCAATTGGGCATCCTTTTCTAACCATTTGCTTTTCCTTACATGACAGGCTTGCATCAGGCTGATTTTCTATAGGTACATCTTTCAGTTGGTAAAATTCAACAGCGGTAAACACTTCCCCATTTGAGTATGTGTGCTTTTGCTGTAAACATTTTTTCTGAAGAATCATCCATTTTTTGTTATATATAACTTGTTGCGTTTTCCAATTTATTGTAAAACATTCCTCTATATTTTAATAATTGAAATTATTCATGTATCATATTGAGGTGACCTCATTAGGCTGTCCTAGTCTATAGTGCCACTCATTTTGGTGAGCAAAAAGGGGAAGTTCTCTTCATCATCATTGATCCTTCATTTTTTGTCATTAGTTACATGAATCCTGTTCTGCCACTTTTATCCACCATCCTTGTGGTTACACTCAGGAAGGTTCTGTCCCTTTTTACACCGTTAAACCATTTTATTTTAGGCCTTCCCCAAGTCCTTTTCTTATCCTTCACTTGTATTTGATCACGCTTTCTAACTGGTGCCAATCTTGGGCAAAGGTGAGCTTCGGGGATGTGCGCCAGTTATGACTCAACATACCTTGACAAGCACCTATTACCTCTTCCTTGGCCAGCCATGAAAGCAGCGGAAGCTTTTCAATACCACCATTACCATGGTGGTGAAGCCCCCAACTTAAGAAGGGTATTGAATCTCTCAAATCCATTACATGAGTAATAACATTATAACAAATGACGTATCCACCTAATACTGTATAACATAAAGCAGAGGTCATTTCATCTGATGATGAGAAGGGAATCCAAGTCCAATAATTTAACAGGAAAGGCGAAGTGATGAAGTATGATTGTTTTGATATCAGGTGTTAGCAAACTGGGCAGATGCTGCACTAAACCACTCGACTATTCTATTGTTTTGAGCTTAGCTAATTTTCTCACATATCAGTTGTTTGTGTGTGATGATGGTCAAAGAATTTAATGTTCATGAGTAAGAAATAGAGGCCTTAATGTAAAGAACAGATCTCTTGTATCTGGGTTTGTCTTGTACTAGTCCAACAGATAACTTATATAGAATGTAGCAGTGAAAATCACTAAGGTCTGAGCACAGTCGCATGTGTCTAGGCTATGGGCAGAGGTTGTCAATGGTCCTTGAGCTCATATGGATCGTCACACTGACAGAGGTTCTCTAGCAAATTGCCATTTATCTTACTTTTACTCCCTCTTCTTCTTCACCAGCTAAAAGGAGGAAGAGGCTCACTAAGGGGAGGGGATGAAGAGTTAAAAAGTTAGGAGGATGTGCACATCTATGATCGTTCAAGGTGGCAGATATCTATCATATTATTACTTGCTCTTCTTCTTCGCCAGCTAAAAGGAGCACACTAAAGGGAGGGGTCAAGAGATAAAAAACTAGGAGGATGAGGACATCCATGGTCATTAAGGTCAATATAAACATTAGTCAAGAACCCACTGGGAAAGGTATCATGGTCGGATACTTGGGCATGATAAAAGCAGTTGCTGGGTATTTGCCCATTTATGTTTCAGTGGTGGTGCTCGTTCCAGACACGTGCTCCATGCTTGCCGTCCGAAGGCTGCTGTTTCATAAAGAGGTTGCTGTTGCATGAACTACACTTCCCATGTATCAGATTTTGCAGTTCTTGTTCAGTACCTCTTTGCATGAAATCTAGGGCAGCCAATCCATAAGCTAATTGGACTCGAGATACTCAGTACTCCTTCAGTCAATAGGGCTACGGTGGAAACAAAATAGGTGGTCTTCCCGGGTCCTTCCCTCGCCTCGCCAAGTGATCTCGGTAATGTAAGTTGTCTTATACAATGTTGATATGACTCAAATGCCTTCAAGATGAATTCCTCGTTGGGGGATGGGAGCTGTATTGTAAGAAAATCCTAGTTCTTTTATAAAAAAATCATGTCGATTTGTCTGCACTGTAAAAGGCTGAATCAAAGATTTTTTTTAAAAAAAATCTTCATAAACTCATGTTACACGTACAACAATGAAGGCTACAATCTTGTACGCTAGGATGGATATACTCGTCAAGGAATGATATATTATTATGCACACTTTTCAATTTTGACGAAATTAATAAAAAAACAATGGGCATTTGGAAGACATAGTACGGTATAAAGAAGTTATGTTCTGTGTTTTTAAGACGGACAAACTTCAAAGTTCTTCATCTGATTGTTCATAATGTTCCCAACAAGATGTACGGGGTACAACACTCCTTTGTGATACTGCAAACGGCGCTACTGCAAACGTCAGAAAGAACTCAAAACCTCTTTCACGGTTTATCTTATCTGCAGAGCTATTGTGATACTTGTTGCAAAATCCGATCATATTGCAGGTCTGCTTTGATCACTGTTTTCTTGTGAATTGGCAACATTTTGGAAAGACCAGGAAACACGGTAACTACATGCAGATTCATTTTCTTGTGAATTGGCAACATTTTGGAAAGACCAGGAAACACGGTAACTACATGCAGATTCGACGGATTTTTACAGGATCGTTGACTCCAGCAACGGACAGCCGGGCGAATGGTCAACAGATTCTAGGATGTCATTGGTAATAATTTTTTATATAGAACAACAGATATGTCAAGTATAATGATTAAAATCACGACTTCCTGACCTAAGCTGGGATGAAAAACTACCACCACCTCACGATTGCTCAAAATGAACCAGATTTGATGCAAAAGCAAAGTGCCTTAAGTTGGGCACTAATAAACGACGGGGGAAAACAAAGAAAGATTAACAGCTCTCACAAAGCCAACAATGGATTCTAGCACATTCTGATAAAAAAAAGCAATGGCTGCCATGCGTTGGAAGCATAACGAAGTCAAATCCTTTTCTGCAAGAATATGTTAGTACAGAGTTTCGATAAACCAGTCGATGAGGGATGAGACAAAGTTAAAGGCAGGAGCCAGAGGGGAATGCCACCGGGATCCGGCTCTCTTGATTTCTAAACATATGATGCAACATATACAAAACCCACCATGGCGGCCTAACGCCGCCAATCCGCCGGAAGCTAACCGCGCGTCAAGTCGATATCAATGTGGGTATTCCTCAAGTCGACTTGCCTGGAGCCAGGCCACCCGCTCAGAACTGGGTTAAGACTCTGGCTGGGTGGTGGTGTGCTCCCGGTCGTCGGGGACATCGGCTTATCGCCACCGCCAGCTGGGAGCTCAGGTTCACTTCCTCCAGAATCGGGTGCAGCCTTGGGCTTGCTCTTCGCCTTTGTACCCCCGTACATGAAGCTTCCCACAATTACCTGCAAACGGCACTTGTTTCAATGCACTGTGGGGTGTTGAGAAAAAACAAACCATTCTTGGCACACAACCAAAAAAATGGCTTCATCAAGGTTTCATGGTATAATCATGAAGAACCCAGCAACACCGGTGAGGGAGACTGCATTGTTCCACAAACTACAGGGATAACTTCAAGTTCAAATGGTACTTGCAATAGAAAAAATCAAAATCATTTGCCATCAGTCGTACTAGAAACGGGGTATGCAATGGGGCTAGAAATGGGGGGAATATACACTTCAGCATGAGATGGACTTCCTATTTTCATACAAGCGAGGCAGTGAAAGATTTATATGCAGATAGGAAGAGATCACCTGGACAGGGGTCGCTGCAATTAGCAATCCACCGACCCCCCCACCAATTACGCGCCCATCTGGACTGGAAAGAGAGATGCTGAGACCACCACTCCTACTACGTGATCCACCATTATCAGTGAGCAAATATGATCCAGACAAGCCCAGAATTTCAAAACGGCCCTGGGGAAATCACAGGAATTTTTACGATCATTAAGCATGAAAGTGGCAGAAAAGCATTTCAAGTCAATTGAATGGAGTAAAAGTAAAGACCTAAAACTGGACGGAGCACTTAACAGAATCATAAAATGAAGTATAATCTAGTTGACAATTGATATAACAATGTCTACTTACAGAACGAAAAATATAAAATAGGTAGTAACACCAGTATTAAAATCCATTACATAGCATAGTTCCCTGCCTGAAAGAGTGGAAATAACTGAGCAGTCTACCATTATTATTTGGGCCAATTGCCCTACATAGTACTCATTCACGTAACTGGGATGTGAAAACACATTGACAAAAACCAGAAACGCTCGAGTTTAGTAAATACTCCGACCAGTAAAGGCAGGTAGCTTATTATTTTGAATTCTACAATAATAAAATTTATTATTTTGAACTCTACAATAATAAAACTTCTTGAAATTGATACTTGGATGGTTTAAACTTCAGAAATAATATACACCTCATAGATGGGTGAAAATGTAGCAGCTTGGAACAAGTTTATCATTATCTCATATTATAACTTATGATAGTAAGCATTGTTGTCAAGGTATGCATGGAAAGCCCACAATTTGTGGTGTGATAACCCAAAACTTTGGTGGTTAAACACTCACTCTTTGCGCTAAAAAAACAGAGGATAGGCACAGTTTCCGCATCTGTTTTAGTAAAATGATACTGCAAATGCATACCTGATGAAACAACACAGAATATTTATGTGCTAATTTGACATATGGTTTATTACAGAAGGTATCTTAAATGTCTTCCGCCCAAAATCCCAGGGAAACCATGCCCGCATGTTCACTAAGCAAACAGGTAACTTACATCCCATCCCCAGGCTGGATGGGTGAACCGTAACAGAGCGTTCTCTGTGTGGAACAGATTTGGTGGGCACCTTGTTCCTCGCCGCTGTAAGCAGTGAGGAGCCCAACCCCTGGCTTCCTCATGTCAAGGATGTTTCATTTATATTGCTAAACAGTGATTAATCCAAAAGGTTAATAAAGCAAACCAATGAAACAAAATGTTTAGTGGCTGAAAGGTACTCCAAGAAAGCTCAGTAAACAAGCACAATCTGTAAGCTCAAGAAGGTGGGCCAAAAGACATAAATTACAAGCAAAAACACATTGGGTTTTTTGTGCCCATATACAAGATGAGCACACATAATTCAAAACTACTCAATCACATGCAAAGACAAGAAGTCAGATGTATTACCTCCTATCAAGCAGCTACAGCTACTTATTGGCAAAAAGACATGTTTTAGCACAGTTGTCCAAAAACTAACATTTTCATATAAGTATTTTGGAGGGAAATCAAACAAAATTTCAATAAGATTTTATAAAGAGGACCCCTGCCATCGCTATTGGTAAAAACAGGGCGATAAAAAATGAACAGGTTAAAAACAAACGTTAAGGAACCACCTTCAAAGTAAAAAATGCACCTAATTAATCCGGAGATAAGTTCATATAGCTTTATCTTTTGTAATGTAATTACAAGTCCCAATCCAAATAGATGCAAGCAACCAGTTGGTCTATGTCTAAGACTGCAACCTCCAATACACCGGTCACCAGTAGATAACTATATATTTTGTGATTTGAGTTAATATGCAACAACCAAAAAACAGTGAACTATCGTACAGTGTTGCTGACCTTCCTTGGCCTGCCTTTCTGATGAATGTGAACTAGCATTGTAATTCTAAAGTGCTTTGAACCACATAATTCAGAGTTTGAATATTATCATTGGATCATGATTTGTTTATCCATGAACAGTAGTATGACTAAACAATAAAGTGAGTTGTTAAGCCACAACAATAAAGTGACCCTTTTCAAAACATTGCTGATTTTCCTCTGATTGCCTTCTGATGAAGGTGAGCTACCAAGCAATTTTTAAAGTGCTTAATACAGCAAAATAGAGATTTTGAAAACTACAAACATTCAATTCAAAGTTCCAATGCACATGTAAATCAAATAAAATCAGCTCGGGTCCTACAAATGTCTGCCACTTAACGTCCCAACACTGAAAGAAAAATGGATGGGCGACAACCAGTTAGGAGACAAAGGTATCAGGGACAAAATATGAAGTCATGCATAGGTGGTCTAAGTAGCACCATGGATGTCCAACAAAAGGAGCAGTCTTTAAATCTTCACCATTCATTCCCTTAGGTTAGCAAGGGAACATTTACAGGCACCACTAAGATTCAAGGAAGACCTAACATGCGATGGTTCTATGTAGTAAGGAAAAAAAAGGCATCACATTTCATGGTTCAACTACAAATACAGCACTTTATAGAATGGATGACAGGATAGGATTCACGTAGGTGACCCTAATAAATGACATAAGGGTCGGATGACAATGATGACAGCAGTAAGGAAAGATATAACTTTCTTGGTTTACCTGTGAACATAACACTTGAGAGAATGGAATAGCGGGACAAGATTCATGAAGCTATTATTAAATAAATACGGAAGTCACAGATGGTGATGACAGAGACAACAAAAAATTCAAATGAAATACACATAAAAAATTAAAAGACATCTATTGATGTTCTACAGATGAAATCAGCATAGTTGCACTGATACCCTTCAAGTCTTGGATATTAGTCATTGAACCCAGCAAGGTTAATAACCATCAGTCCAGAGGAGAAAGCTCAGGAAATCACTATGGCACATACACATGTATCATAAGGATTTATTATATTTAGGGGTTTATATGCAAAAAAGGGGTACAATTTTATAAGAAACCATGCATAACTGATCCAAAAGGCCATGTGAACCATTTGGCTATCACTTGGATGGCAAACATCTTCTCTGTTGTCACAAAGAGAGAATACATGCTCCTGTCCAGTTATGAGAAAATACAGAAAGAATACATCTGGCTTAGTGGTCCCGTTACTACATGGCCCACTCCCAAAATCCAAAGAGGAAAGAAACTCTTGTACCTTTCTAATTCCTGCCTTGAACATGTACATGACACGATTTAACAAAGGGACATGAAAGTGACAAAGACTAAGTAGCATGAAGGTGCAAAATTTCAGTTATTTACTCACAGTTAAATCTCAGGCTACAACTATCAAACTCTAAATGGATTTCTCTAAGACAATCGATCAGTAACTTGTTTCGGTGTCTTCCAATGTAACTCATGATATTATACGTGGAAAACTATAGAATGTGTGCTTGTACTATAGAAAGCCAAAACCTACTTTACTGAAATGAGCATATTTTGTCCATGAGCAGAAGCAAGCACAGATGCTAAAGGTAGAAAATTCTGAAACACAACTTGTTCAAGTTCAACCACAGAACACCGAAGTAATACAGGAAATTGTTGTTGTAAAGTATCTAAATGAACGCTTATATGATTGAACCTCATAGGTCACAGTGCCACCAGAAGAAGCAGCCTGCCGAAGAGTGACGGTAGAGACCGCACCATTTGCTGAAAGAATACAAACTGCTCTTGGGCCTTGTTGCGAAAATGACATTATTTTGGAAGCAATGTCCTGGGCAGATGAGGGAAAAACACATGTTACATATCCAGAACAATGGCTCAAAAAAATAATAAAACAATTCATTTTGCAGTCATCTTTTTATAACCATACGGCCATATTTTTTGACATTAAAACATCCAGAGCATAAATATCATTTAGCACCATAACTGCAAGGGTAAACAGATGTAACAAAATTGAAAAGAGAAATGTTGCATACTTCAGATATTGATGCACTAGAACAAATAAAGTATGAGTTGATATCTAGAATCCAGAGTCAATATCTAGAACAGAGATAACTAAAAGTGCTTTCATGTTCTTTTTCCTCGAGCACACGCTGAATATTTCCTGCTGACAGTCAAGTTGCATAAAATAGTAGAATAGATTGCTTGTATTTAGACTGCATTTTTCTTGAACAGCATATTCCCATCAATAATAAACGATTTAAACATCTGGAAGGGGTATCATGGGGAAGAGAAACAACAAAACCTTTGAATGACTGACTTTAAAGTTCAAACAGTATTGTTGTCTCCATTTGTTGATAGACTGACAAAGTAGACCCAACTTCTTGTGCAGTGGACAGCCAACATTCTTTCACTCAGGATTTGTCAGGTAATTGTTCACATCTTCACATCAGCTTGTTTTTGGTTTTCTATAGATAGATTTTTGGGAGCTTACTGACCATATAGTCGTACAATCCCTTTTCTTTTCAAGTTTAATGAACGTGGCACTATTCATTCTCAAAATATAAAAAAGGGTGTTTGAGCACTCTCCTTGCCTTCAGATTTTTCCTCCTTTTAGAGCTATATGACGTCACTTGTTTTTCAGCTACATGACTGGTAGAACAGATGACAGAGGACTGCTTTTCAGCTACGAGAGGTTTTTGGCTCCATGGCTCACCTATTAGGTGATACCATGACCTCACTAGCTTTTCAGCTACGAATGCAGAAGATCATAATACGATGCTCTGTTATTGATGAGGGAAATAGTTACATCTCCTAATAAGTCACCACATCCCATTATGGTATACATAGAAATCCTATGTAACCAATACAATGCACCTGCACTCTAACACAATCATACTTCCATGAAGAACACAAATAGAAATGGCAAGACTGGTAAGGTAAGACTGTTTTGGAAATTGTTAGCAAAGTCCAATATACATTAGATGAAAATGAAGCTATCGTTAGTTTCATAACTGGGAAAGGAAATCTGATATTTATCATATATACTAGAGGTAACCACCAGTGAAATACTTCCAGTAAAGAATGCAAATCGGTATACAGCTAGTTGCAGAAGATAACTCATTAAAAAGTTCCTGCCACGAGAACTACAATGTGGAAAAAAATGAATATGAGGAACCAGCAAATCTGTAGCATGTCAACATAAATGAATGAATCATAAACAATGGCATTCCTTTATGCAAAAGGCATCTCATGTTAGTGCAAGAACTCTCACCACAACAATTACAACTGCAATTTTGGCAAATCTTGGCAAGTGGTATGCAAACTGACTTAGTTTATGCAAAATGTAGCCATCAGACAGCTTCAAGCATATGTGGATATGGTTAACTCTCTCTCTCATATCCAATGGAAGCTTACTACGTGAAGTGCATTACAATGTCCGCACACAGAAATTTTTTTTTTGAAAGTGGTCCAAAACTCCAAATACATAGATATTACAACTGGCAATGCCTACAATGACAAAATCTGATATGGTTATCTAAAGAAGCAATGGATCAATACCTCCCCACACCACCAAAAAGAAATAATGGATCAAAAATTATGTAGCGTACCTCTCCCGCAGAAATTGTTATTATATGTGGAGTGAAACCCATGCCAGCCGAAGAGGATATCCATTCACCTAACAACAAATGTTGGTAAACAAGTGTTAGACTTAGCCAGTAACTGAAATACAAAAACTATTAATAAAACAATGGCATTATGCACCAAAACAGCAGCATAGCTGAAGCATCAAAGAGTGGCCTGAAAAAAAAACCCTAAAGCTGCCGGTGATGGACAAGAAATAGATGACATAGTTGATACACGAAAATGTAAAACAGTCTATGCTTTATCTCAATAAATGGCATCAAGATTGACCAACAAAAAGAACATAACAAAGTGACCAAGAAAACAGAACAAAGATTATTCATTACGCTATTCTCATAATAAGCCAAGCTGATCCTTTTCTACAAACCAAACAAAAGGAATTTTGGTCAACTTCACATTGTTGACAACACCACCATTATGATAGTCCAATTGGCAAGAACATGCTCCCATTTTTCTTCCTTCTACCGCTACTGTGGGGAGGGGGAAATGTCCATGTGAATGGTGTACAAACATGAGCATAATGCCGCCATTAACCCAAGATACCCATCAACCTCTCAGGCCAAGTTAGTCTGAAGATTCTTTGCCCTAGCAGAAAATAGATGCTTGATGCAGATCAGTTCAATGCCAGGAAAGGGTTGTTGAACACTAAAAAAAATTAGATTTCATTTGTTAGTGTATCTGGTCAACTTGATGAAAGTACCCCCCAATATTAGGTCAATAACTTCTTCAGTTCAGTAAAGTGGATGGCACATTTTCTCAGGAAATGGATGACGAAGTAAATATGAGCAAAATTCGGTATGCCAATGTGGTGCTACCAGATGCAGCATGATTAACAAAGTCCAGGCCTTGCTGGGAAAGGACATACATCTGTAGCATCAATCCTGAGCAAGATATATATATATATATATATATATAGAGAGAGAGAGAGAGAGAGAGAGAGAGAGCATTCTGTAAGCATTTTTTTTAAAGTAGGATTTAGTAAACATTTATTAATGATGGCAACCACCCAAGCTTATAAAAAGCCTTAAGATATTCTACAAAATATGAAACAGGAAATATACTGAAGGCAGCCCAAATAACCACCGTAAAAGAAAAGGAGTAAAACAAAAACAAGGCCTGTAAAGCTCACCACAGGAAGCTAGCTGCTGCTTCCTCCCCGTTCCCGGCGGCCGCCCCCTGCCCCGCTTCTGAGAAGGTGGAGCCGACCCAGAACCGGTGACTGATCCCATTCCAGAACTCCCCGTCCCTGACCCAAGCGCTGGTGTTGGAGAAGACAGAGGCGACAGCGCCAAGGACATAGTCCCATCAGGTCCATACTTTCGAGGCCTCCCCCTCTTCCTCTTCACGGGCTCCCCTTGAGGCACACTGCTTCCCTGACCACCTACATTGATGCCATGCTGCGAAAGAGCCGGCGAAGGCTCCACCTGAAACGCTGTACTGACAGATCCACCAACTGTTGCCGACGGCACCGGCAAGCTTGTTGAAGGGTTAGGCAACGTTCGCATTCCCTGAGGAGAATGTAGCCCAGGCTGCGATCCAGAGCCGGACCCTGCCAGGCCCCGGTGAATGTAGTAAGGCGCAGCTCCGGGCCCAGACATCGCCATTGCGTTCCTCCCTTCCATGCATAGAACTCAATAATTTCTCCTCAACAGGGAGACACAAACCCCAAAATGTGTGACAGCAAACAGAAATCTGGATGAACAAGGGCAGTTTTTTAGAACGAAAAAACCAACAGGATGTGAGTACAGAAGGTAGAGAAAACTAAATGCCTGGGCAGCCGAATAATCTGATGAACACAAGCTCTCGGCAGGTGATAACACGATCAGAAGTTTACGTACGCATCTGCACGAACAGAAAGGGCCAAGGTTGAAGGTTTACCTAACAAATCTGGTGAAAAGGGCTGCAGGCCAATAAAAAAATCCGGTGGAATTTAAAAAAAGACGGAGAAACGGATGAAGAGGAATTAACAAAGCTGGGATTCCCCCACGAAAAGACAGCAGAGGTCCAAGATTCACCCCAGATTTTTCTTCCTCTTTAAACTTATTATGAACAAAAAGGGATAGAGTACAGGATTAGAGGTGAAGGGACAAGACGAAAGGGTCGGAAGAAAGGGGAATTACTATGCCCCAAATAAGAGCTCAGAATGGACCCCAAGATTCGATCTTTGCCACCATCCGGAAAAGCGCCAAGATTCCACGGATAAGAGATGAGCTTTCAAACAGGAAAAAGCAAATATTTTTGGTGGGGTGAAGAAGAAGAAAAAAAAAAGAAAGAAGGAACAATCCTCCAACCACCCCAGAACCCTAGATTAGGAAGAGAGGTGGGAACCCGGGGCGAAGGGGAGGCCACAGCAAGGTGGAGGTCTCCAGGAGATCATCCCCAGGTATCTACGCCAATCTTGATCGTTCTTACAGCTCGCGCCACAATGTAAAAGACACAACAACAGAGGAAGGGGGCGCATGCAGCGGTTAAAGCACGGGTGCTTTCACCAGCTGACAACGGAGAGGTACAGGACAGTGCGAGAGGGGGTATATGTGAGAGGAAGGAGCGAAAAAAGAAGGGGTCTTCCTAAAGCTGAACGGTAAGAGGGAAAACACATGCAGAGAGAAAGGGAAAGCGGAGGTGACAGGGAACCCAATGACCTCAGATAGATACAGAGAAGAAGAGAGAGGGAGAGAGAGAGAGAAGGGGGCTATTAAAAGTGCTAGCGGTTCCCCAAAAACCCTAAGCCTTGATACTTCCTCCTTCGGAAACAGGGAGGCAGATTTGAGCGGGAAGGCAATCAATGAGATTGGGAAGAAACTGGGTTCGCATAAATGCCGACGGAGTGCCTAAAGAGCCGGACAGCAGATTCGAACGCCGACGCACCCGAGCGCGAGTTGCAGAAGCAGCATGGGATATGGGGGAGGGAGAACCGGGGTGGGAAGTGGGGGGAGGGGGTGGCAGAGACCTAACAAGTGGCAGAGCCCAGAATCGGCAAAGACGCCATTGCTGCTGCCGCTGCCGCTGCCGCTGCAGTCGCTACACACATCGCTCGCCCTCCTCCAAAACCAAGCACTGCAACGACGACCACCAGGACGGCATCATCGTCATCAGCATCGTCGCAAGAACAATAAATATGTTGTCATCAATAACATGGGGAGAGAGGGTCGCTCCAGTCCTTGTCAGATCCCCCTCCTCCCCATCATCTCTTTCGCCTCTCCTCCCTTCCCCCCTCCACCCCTCTCTCTCTCTCTTCCCCCCTCGTTCTTTTGTTTGTTTTCTCAGGGCGCAGATAACTCCGCGAACGCTTCGCCGCCGAGCCAGAGATATGAGAGAGAGAGAGAGACTGTGAGAGAGGGCGTAGGGAGATGACAAGGGCAACGCTGGCCTCACAACACCACGAGAGAGAGAGAGAGAGAGAGAGAGAGAGATGGCACCAGCAGTGGGGCATGGCCGGGGAGTCAGTCTTCTTTTCATGTGGGTACGAATCGGATAACCTCCAGACAAATAAATTGAATAAAGCTTCCGCATCATAAGATACTTTGGGCGTAATCTCAGAGGACGGACTTATTAAAGCGTGCCCATCATCTCCTCTACCAACAAAATATGCATGCCCCAACTTATTTATTCTCAATGTCGATAACAATAATAATAATAATAGTAGTAAGGTTTTTTTTAAAGATTGAAACGGTGGGGGAGGATTATCAGACAGGGTCGATCTGGGCCGTCCAATTGGGTGGCACAGCCTATGGGCCGTGCAAACATTTCCAAGGAACCAACCGAACCTGATTTGATGGCGGTGGGTGGGGGAGCCGCACCAGGCCTCGGTCCGTTCCCCCGCTCGCTGGGTCAGGCAGTTGGCGGGGGCCACCGGCCCACCCGGGCACCGAGCCGGTGAGCCAGCTGGGCCTCCCGATGGCGCAGCACGTAAACAGAGCAGGTAGGAATGCGATATAGTTCCATGTCCGTTTCTATTTATTTTTATAAAATATGCAGTTTCTATTTATTTTTATAAAAATATACAATATAAATGAAGATAGATGAGAATTTTGATTGTATTTTTATCAAAGTTGAGAATTTTGAATATATTGGCTTGTTAACCAACAAAGATAGATGCAATCAATTCTCTCACATGGTCGAGAGGCCGTTTGTTCAAATTCAAATTACATCCCATTTTGAGTTATCAAGAAAGAATATATAGATGTAATGGTGCACCATATCTAATGTGTATTTACCGGAAAATAGCCTTAAAAGTAATAATAATATATACATATATATATAGGATATGTATGTACGAGTTCTTTCTCAAGAAACAAGACGTGCAAAATACATAGAAAATAAATGCTTGTTTTTTTTTTCCCAAAAAGACGATATGTTAAGCTCGTATGCATGCGGATGTTTCAGAGAAATCATGTTTGTATCATCACTTCAAGTCAATATGAAATAAATATCCGCATTTGACAGATGCGTGCACGAACAAATAGGCAGCAGATCTATCAAATCCGATGATTTTATTTCACATTTCCGATGTGCAAAGGGGCAGCCGACACTCGTAGCCGTGTGGCAAAGTATCTCGGCGGCGGCGGCCTGCGAAATGGGTCGGTGCAGTGGAATGGCGCAGTTTGGATTTTGGTCGCGATCACAACAAAACTCAGAAGCCAAAGCCAAAATGATACCTTGTTTCCAGAAGAGAGTGCTTCACATCCTCCAGACAAATGTTACGATGTCATTCTTCATACCATTTTTTGTCATATTTTTTTTTGTATCAATTTATTTTCAAATTACACAGCAAAAAAAAAAAACTTAAGCTTGGTATTCTCAGGAACAACCAAATTGTGACTAAATGATGTATAAATAATGAATTATAAAATGTGGTATTGCAACATTCCCGTATCATATATATATATATATATATATATATATATATATATATATATATACATTCATATAAGAGTAATTACTTATAACAACTTCCATACGCCCCCAACTCCCACGCATCTTCTAACGGCGGACTATTGCCCCGTCATGTGTATATATACATTTGGGTTTTCCCTCTGGTGATCATGTCTAATGATACAACGTAGCATTAACAACAAGGGATGTGGTAAGTTTTTAATGGGTGATGTCACCACTGATTACCGACGTGATGGGCTGGATCGTGGCTATTAATTAGTAGCCTGTTTGCTCGGGGGTTTGGCAGCGAGGACGACGGCTTTTGTCGACGTCAAACTGGGGTGGGGAGGCGGGTGGGGGCAGCGGGTGCAGGCGCAGGCGCAGCAGCGGTGAGGTCGCCGCCGCTGCAGCCTGTGCTGCCACCGCAGGCCGGGGCGGGGGCTTCGGATGGCGTGCGCATCACGAGGCCAGCGAGCGCTGACGTGGGATGTCTGTGGAGAGAGAGGGGCCTGAATTGGCCACTACAGGCTTTTGCCGTCGCCTTGTCGTTTTCCCCCAGTTTCCACGGCTGCCATCATGGGGGTTCAGCCAGCTTCCATTTCAATCTGCGGACGCAGAAAAGTAAAAGATCGTGGGGAGTCGTGTTTGATGCGGTAAAAATGGCGAAAAAGTGATCACTTGTTTAACTGGTTTTATTATAACCTGATCAGTGATAATTTTCATTTAAGATTTTTTTGCAAAATAACATTCCTGCAAGTTTATTTGTGAAACTACTTCTATTATATCAATACAGTGCCGAAAATATAATTCCAATCAATGTTATCAGAATCGGACCAGTCGAACCGGTCCGACTGTGAATCGATCTCAGAATCGGTTCGATTAAGATCGGTCCGGTCTAATTTTAAAGAATCGGATGAATCGCGATTCGACCGGATGAATCGGTCTGACCAAATTCATCCTTTAAAATAAAGAAAAAATTATAAAAATAATTATAAAAATATTTAGATATTCAAAATTATATATCTGTGTGATTAAAATTATCTTATTATTATTGATTTGTTATTATTTATCATTTTATTTTAAATATATTTGAAGTTTAAATATTTAAAAGAGTATTGATATCAATTGTGAAGAGTGAAGACCAATAAAATATTATAAAATTTTAAAGTTAATTTATTTAATCATGTTATTATTATTTGTTTACTTGTATAGTTACGTAATCATGATTAATAATTATACATGTATGTTTATTAATTTTGATCATTATATCTTATTTCTATTTTGTCTTGGATTATAAAATCGGGTCAGACCATCTATCAATATTACGATGACGTCACGGTTTAAACCGGTTCGATTGAACCGTGTAACTGATTCGAATCGAACTAACTCGTTGACCGGTTCAGACACCAATTCGATTCTGATAACATTACTTCCAATTAATCGCTATTAAAAATTTAAAGAATATAATTTTAATTTTAAAATAGAATATCCTTATAAAAAATAATAAATATTTTAATCAACATATCATGAGCAAGGAAAGGGATGAGAGGCAAGATATATATATATATATATATATATATATATATATATATGAAGAGAGTGAAAGAATAATGAGAGATTAATAATATTTTCATCCTTTCTTAAGTTTAATTATAAACTAACTAAAATTAAATAAAAGATTTTGATAAAATGTTAACAGATAGTGATAATCAGGATATTTTTGTAAGTATTATAATATATATAGATATTTTTACAAATAAATTTATAAGAAAGATATTTTTATAAAAAAGTCCCTTAATTACTGCCACGGGAAGATTCCCCCCCCCCCCCCCCCCCCCCCCGCCAATTGCCACCATCAAGAAGTATTATCCCCAAAACAACGCTAGATTTTTATCTTTTTAAAAGACGTCTTTTAAGTAAAGAGATGAAGATCCGTGATACAACGTATACGTACGAGGTTATTTTTTGAACAACCGTTGTGAAACTATTCAGAACCCTCGTTCTTACTTCAGTACCTTAAATTTTTATCCTTTAAATATGACACTCGTCAATATTCAAAAATAAAAACAATTATTAATTATTATAATTCTAGACACAGCGTAGAGAGGATGTAACAATCGTTGGTATTATTATGCTTTTTGATTTCGACGTGGTTGAATTGAATCAACGTTTTCCTGATAAATATCTCGTTACCTAAACTAGATGAATTTTGAACTACATTAATTACATTTCATTTATCGGTCACATCTTTACGATGAAAGTAAGGTGTGTTCATCGTGCTAGCAAAGGTTTATGAAAGAAGTTTTAGGGGGCGTTTGGCGACGCGATGGAGGGAGATTTCAATTATTCAAATCTCCGACAATTCCACCAGCATTTTCAAACAAGTTTAACATGACTTGCCGCGTTTGGAGATCATCTTCAGATAGCTTTAGAGGGAAAATCTTCTGACAAGAATTAATTGACACTAAATGGACATAGCGGTCTCGGTGTTTGAGCTGTCAAATAATCTCAAAAGAGAGATAATGCAGACACATCGCCGAGCCTTCACCGAAAAAGCCCAGAAGCAGGTACGTGTGAGATTTTAAAGATTTGTAATCGTTACAAGTCTTGTTGACTCGTTAATGTGTACGACTTCGAGGATTTTTCTGTGAATGAAAAATGTAACGTGATACCAAACGCGGTCTTAGGCTTTTGTGCGAGTTGAGATTTTTGGCGGAGGAGAGAGATAGACACGATCGCTCGATGTGATCGAAATCCGCATAAGCTCTCCCGAAATTACTTCTCAATGGAGTTGATGGATTCTCAACGGAGAAATCCCCATTTTGACCTTGCTCAGGCCACCGTCCATGACTGTTGAGCTTCCCTCAATGCCCTTGCTATTAATCATTGAGCTCGCCGTCGCAGACTCTCTCGGCGGTGATCGTCGCCGTTGACTCGTCACCCACGTCGACCGTCGGTCGCCAATCACTTACCGCGTCGTCATGAGGCCGTCTTCACAAAATCTTAGGGTCACCCGCGTGCGTCGCGTCTTAAGTGAATAAGATGGGTTTACTAAAAAGACGAACGGTAACACGAGCAATACTGTTCACCCTGATTCAAAACCAAGACTGTTGTCACAGTATTTAACGTGGCATTCTCAACATAGTGTTCATTCAAATAAAAAGGCTAAACGAGGGACAAAAAAATTTAAAATTTTCACACTCAAAAAATTCTCGTCCCCCTTAAAACGGCTTCGTCTCACTCACTCAAATGAGATTTTAAAATTTTTAAAATTTTTTCTGAAATGTTTATATATTGTACGTAAATGTTGATTTTGAATTTTTTTTAGCAGTCAACGCGTTTCCAAACACGTCCTTAATAGAGGACCGTGCATTAATCCCACGTCCAGTTTGGCAAACCAACCCGTGGCTGTTGACCAGCAAATCCAACAAACAAATACACAGGCAGACGAAGGCTTGCATGAGAAGGGATAGGAAGAAGACTCCAACAAAGGCAAGCAAAATGTTAACATCTTCAAAAGAACACTCCTATTAATTGGTTGATAGACAGCATTCCTTTTTTTTGGAAAAAAAAATCAGAGCAATGTTATGGCATCATTTATTTTCTAATTTTCTAACATATTTCTTTCACGGTCAGATTTTAAAAAATATGTAGTGAGAAAAGATAATTTAAGTTTTGTGCTCTCGACAACTTTGTGCCAAACTTTTGCTTCCCATCATCATATATCCTATGTGAAAAAAAAAGACGATACAAAAAATGACTTAAATTTAGTGCTCTCAAATTCAGAAGCGTTGGACTTAAAAGTCATTCAACTTGAATTCCCAATATCAAATAGCAAGAATGGCAAGAAAAAGAGACAAAAAAAGTGTGCCATCAT
This sequence comes from Amorphophallus konjac, assembly GCA_022559845.1. Classification (NCBI taxonomy): domain Eukaryota; kingdom Viridiplantae; phylum Streptophyta; class Magnoliopsida; order Alismatales; family Araceae; genus Amorphophallus; species Amorphophallus konjac. The sequence goes on from JAHNEJ010002099.1 coordinate 75,714, forward strand.
ATTATTGCTGAAAAAAATGTACGTGTGAAATCACTGTGTGCTCTCTCGTTGACTAAGGGTTCACTACTCCCAACCAATGAAAGTGCAGAGTGCTCATCCTCACGCATGCATGCACTAGCACACTGTCGAAGGGCCAGTTTGTTTATCGAATATCGAAAGTGAAATAGTCATCTGATGAGAGAGAAAAGATGGGGTCTCACCTTTTCTCCTCACACACATGTCCCTTTAACCGTCTCCGGACGGCGTATTCGAACTCCTCTCCTCTCGAATACGTCATCTCACCCGAAAATTAAACTGAGCGGAAGGGAATACATTTTCATGGATCTCACACAATTTAACTCGAAACCCCCTCTCACGGAATGATAACACTAAATACCCTTACTTTGTTGTCTTTTATTTTGTTATTCTTTAGAATATATGGAAAGTTAGATGTTCCAAACTATATCAAAACAAGAAGATTCATCCACATTTTATTTCGAAGAAAGTCGTGAAACTAAGACTACCAACAAGGGTTGCAGAAAATTCCTCTATCTCCGGCTAGCAAAGGTCAAGAAGAGAAATCAGAGAAAGATCTATGTGTACCCCCTCTCCTTGGTCATCTCAAACGTCATTTTGATGGTGCTACATCTCATTTCTATGGTGCAGGTGGTATTTTGGTTAGAGACCATTAGAACAATCTGGTCTTCTACTTCGCCAATACCATTCAGATGAAGTTGAAGTTTTATCGTTGTTAGAAGCACTTAAGATAGGAGAATCTTTTTTGTCGTTGCCAATTATTATCGAGGGAGATGACTTGCAGTGTAATGAAAGCTGTCAAAGGTGAACAATTGTCTCGTCGGAGAATCCAAATCCTTATGCCCCTCTTTGATAAAGAGATATCCTCTGTTTATTTCGGGGATAAGGAACATTTTATCTATTTTTTAGTTTGATACGGTAACAAAGTTAATCCGGTTATAACGACGGATAACCCTCATATATCCCGATTAAATTGACCCAACAAAATTGATGGAACAATTTATCTCCCCCCATTTAACCCGTTGTCTACCAAAATAAATGGAGTTAAACTTCAGAATAAATTAACTCACAAGAGATATCCCTCCATTTGTCTATCCCCTCTATCAAAGAGGGCCTATAAACTCCTTTGATAGAGGGACGGGCAAACGGAGGGACAATCCTCGTGAATTAATTTATTAGAAGTTTAGTTTTATTTATTTTGATAGATAACGGGTTAAACGAGAGAATATAGTATTTCACACTTCCACCAATTTTACTGGATAAATTTATCTAAAATATATGAGAGTTATCTTTCGTTGTAATTGGATTAACTTTATTATCCTATCAAACTAAAAAATAGATAAAATATGACTTATTTCTGAAATAAACAGGGGATACTCCTCTATCAAAGAGGGACTTATAGATAGATGTAAAAAGCTTATGAGCAAATTAAGGGTTTCTCTTTCCTATGTAAATAGGAAAATTAACTCAATCGCCCATGACTTAACTAGGCAAGCTATTCATTATTGGAAAAAGACGCCTAGTTCTCGGGTGGCCTCTCCTTTGTATGTAAACTTATTGACTCTATTTTCTATTTGAATGTTATGATCAAAAAAACTTGACACGCCAACTCATCACAACTCGACTTAAAAAAAATGAGTTACGGCACGTTTGGAAAATTTTTTGAGGGGTGATTTTCAAAAAAAATTCTCTTTGAAAGTTCAAATAAATAACCTATATTCACATTATTTTTTTTAAAATGAATTTTTAATTTTAAAGAGATACAAAAATAAAAAAAAATATTTTTAAAAAATCTAAAAAAAACTCTTATAAAAGATATTCTTCTATAAAAATCCTCAAATATTCTCGAACACACCCTTAATAGAGTCATGCCTTTTCATAACTAAGTTAATTTTGGGTCTGAGACATTTCAACGCGCACACTCTTTCCTGTCAGCTCGAGGTCACAAATTTGATCCCAACCTATCCTATACCACACCGATCTGTCCTATATTTTTTGACCCTAATTTCTCTTGAACTGGCTCGACCCATCTCTACTCAAGTCACACACGGATCATGATACTTCGACCGGAACCCAAGTCAGATCTAACTAAGAACATACAACAGTTATTACCAGACAACACTCAGGAAAGAGATCCATACACTTAATCTCTGAGAGACGATAATCCATACTTCTTCTTAACTTTGGAGAGAAGCAGACTTCTTACTTCTCCCATAGGGTTTCGGACTAATCTACGCACGGGCTTATTGATTAAATTACATTTTACTGCCCTATTTGATAACGGGGTAAGTCCGAGTTATTCTTATTTGACATTTTTTTTCTTAATCAGAGTCGGATAGGGTTAAAGTGAATTAACTTATTCTTAAAAAATAGATAGAATGAGTTAACTGATCTGAGAGGGTCAAAGACCAAGAAGTGAGTTATTTACACCGAGCATTCTTCTTATAGTTAGATCCAATCTCCTGGTCCCTACAGAAAGGAAAAAGAATTAGAAAATAAGTTCACGACCCGTAAACCTTCTACCTCCACGTCACATTGTTCCCTCAAACTTTCGTCAAATATTTCATTGAAAAAATATACATCGATATCCTTTTATGTACCATTAACATTCCTGATTAATATTAAGGGCCTCACGTAGGCCACTCGCCCCTACATGTATGCATACCCCAATTGCCCAACAATAAGGTCCCATTTGATAAAAGAGCAGCGGAGGGGCAGGATACGCTGTCCGCCTGCACTCGGGCGAACATCGTATTCGACCCTCCGGCTCGAATGGATAATCCACATAAAATCGGGTTTTTTCAACTGAATCCCTCGTTAACTGGGGTTAAACCCCATTTTTTATCAAACTCATTTTCAGTTGTTACCGGTAAAATCGAAACCCCACCGACGAATGTGCAAACCCGAGGTTGCCTTATTCGTTTATCAAAGGGCCCCTAAGTGAAAGTTACCCAGCTGTTTCGCTTTATTGGGCCACAATGTTTAGAGAAATTGTTGCTGCAAAATACGTGCTGCACATCTGAATGAAGTGTACACCCTCAAATGTGTAGTTCTATTTTTTTTTTAAAAAAATATGTATGTGTTGACCTCAGGATTCATCCGAGATATACATCTGTACACAGCACACCATGATCCGATGGCTAAAAAAAGGAAAAAGAATACTGGATGCCCTTAATCGACGGAAAGCGGTCGGCCTGGCGGTCCGATAATGATGTGTCCTATAAAGACGCACACCTCCGATAGCTCCCAAGGTCGGCGCACCATTTAAAAAATAAAAATAAAAAAAATAATTACACACTCAATGTGTTCAATTATTCCCAGTGTTAAGCAAGTATTACTCTATAGTTAATCATTAACAAGATGTTAAAAACTACAAATGTACTCTCTCTTTAGGTACTTAAGAAAATAAAGAAGAGTGGAGACGACCTAATCTTTTGTCAAAATGAGAACGATGTTGAGTGAGAACATAATTTGACCATCCGATTAAAAGAGACATTCTTCATTTGAATGTCAGCCAACCGTTTACATATATATGGTAGATCTGTGGATGAAAGCTCTCAAGAATAGAATATTGTATGCAGTTTTGCTAGAAAAATGCATAATTTGATTGATAACCGGTAAATTTGCAAGAAGGAAACATTCCAGTCATGGTTTGCCGGCCCGGTCGACCCGGCCGACCCGGTCTCGGCCTGGGTCGGGTCGGGTCGGTCCCATCTCGATCCGACCCGATTCGTCTCGTTCTAAAACACCACTATATATATATATAATATAAAATAATATAATAAAATAGAAAAACACACATTATATATAAAATATCATATAATATAATATTAAAATAATAGATCGACCCGGTGGCGACCCACAGCCCGGCCGACCCGGTCCCGGCCTGAGTCGGGTCGGGTCGTGCGAGTTAGTGCGAGACGCACCGGGTCGGCAAACCATGATTCCAGTACGTAGCATCTTCTTGTAGCGCTCTTCAATGTTCTGTCAAAATTTCTTCTTTTGATACACGTAATGATGAAAAGAAAGGACGTGCTAGTATGCTGCGGTATTAGTACTAATAATTAGTCCAATTAGGATTGTCTCATTTGACATTCTTCCATTTGAAGAGAGGATGAGATATTATCTTTACGATGAATTATAATTATGAAAATTTTATAATGATTTATGTATAGAAGTCTAGATCGGTCATCTAGAATCGCGGGTTATACCCCTTAAATTTATATGATGCGGGATGAAGAAGGTGGCCTCAAAGAGAAACCTATGAGGGTAGAGAGATATCAGAAAGAGTCATGTGAACGATCTCAAGGGACAACATTATGATGTTCAGGTCACTCAAACGTAGATGGGGAGGGAGAGTACTCATACGGAAGAGAATAGAGGGACCTTGAAGGGTAGAGGTTGCATGTCTCCCTGGCCGTTTAATTATGGCCCCATTTATATGGCCTTCCACAAGCTTGTCCGTTGACCTTTGCCGTCTAAGTTGGTGTTGTGAGGGTTGTCTTGAGCCGTGGAGGTGTGAGTCATCTGCCTGCGGGGCTGGTAGGGCAGGGGTGGTATAGACGCCGGCCCGTCGGCCCTTTACCGGAGGTGCAGGCACTGGCTTGCCGTCCCTTTGTCGTCTCGCGACTGTCCCACCATTAATGTGACAGTACTCGCAGAAGACGTGGGCGCCGCTTCGCCCGACAGGAGGGTCGGGGGTGACATAGGTGCTGATTTACTGTCCCTTCGTCGAACTGATGTTGCTCTGCCATTAATACGGTGACACTCGTCGTAGACGTGTGCCGTTGGCACCGGATGACAGAGACGCACACATTGTACGAACCTGGACCTAGGCCAGTCCCGCGACAGACCGTGGCAGACTACATGTTGGACAGGGGTTAGCTCGAGGTGGATCTTAGAGGCGGGCCGTAGAAATTCGTCTCGTTGAATTCGGTGAATTTTATACTCCTCAAAATGGAAAAAAAATAAAATATATTTAAATTTTATTTTTTAAATCATATAATAGTTCATATTTACAAATTAGCACTTCCAATCCAGATATTCCCTCGTAACCCATTAAAATCTCGAAGTTATTCAGTGAAACTCCCTGTATCTCTCTCCGTCTAATTGTTAAAAAAACTCTAACAAATATTTAACAAATAACCATATAATTAGGAGGATTTGTAAACAAATATCTGCATTGGAAGTATTAATTTGTAAACATAAGAGATTAGAAGAATCAAAACCAAAAATCCCTTAAAATATTGGAATTCTGGATGTCTCTTATGATAAAAGATAACTGAAATTTTAGGATACTTTAATCGGAATACCGTGAGTTTAATATTTATAAAGGCTTCCCGAGACTTTTCCTGTTCAGTCAGATCAGATGTCTGTCGCCCACATCATGGGAAGACGCCAGAAACATTTATAATGAGGCGGCTAAACATTCGCACCCAATCTCTACTTGTCAGTGGGATACCCAGCAACCCGATCTTTTAATTAAACAATTTAACGGTGCAACGTGCAACGATAATAATTAATATGAGTTGTTAGTGATTTGATGAATTATTTAGATTTGATAGCCTGAATACATCACTCCAAATTAGATAAGATTAAAATCTTTAATCTGGCGTAAACTTATCATTATATCATGAATATCATACCTCAACTCACGTAAGATAATTGTTACCTTAAAAATTTAAAAATAATCCACTCCAATTAATTTATCCTAATTCATTATCGAATTTATCTTCTAGTACGGGTGTGTGATTGATGCCCCCTTCCCCGACGACATTTGGTTGTCAGCTTATGAGATTTTTGAAGCGAGGAACGACGTTTCCTTGGAATTTTCCACCGCGCTGCGGGAGCAACACGTGAAGGGGTCGATTAAATATCTCCGGCATCTACGCCGTACGGCCTATTGAAATATATAAAAAAAAGGAACTAGAAAGTCGCAGGGGTCGCTTTCACAAGTCTGCCACGGTCTCACGTTTCGATGATGCCAACGTGTCGTCAATCCGCGTCACGTGGACCAAAAGTGGTGGGAACTGGGAACAAAGAAAAGAAATGACCGAAAACGGTGAGGTTATAATATGAGATTTTTGTATATATATCTTTATAAAATTTAATTTATCAAAAATATTTTTATATGAATATATTATTATAAATATTTTTAAAATATAAATAATGTCACGATTTTATCCTCGTCGTAACTCCCGTACGTTTAACTCGAGTTAATTATAAATTAAAGAGTAAGATTATATATATATATATATATATATTCTTATAAAGTTTGATTTTATCAAATATATTTTAGATGTAACCAATGTAGATAACATATTTTATAGAATATTCTCCTCCTCCGTCGATGATATTAAATTAAAAAGATATAACCGTAATATTTTTATCTAAATAAAAGATATTCAGGATAATATATTCAGACAAGAGATATATTTGACAAAATTAAATTTTATGAGGGTATAAATGTAAAAATCTTTTATAATATCATATATTTTTATTATTTTTATTTTGATAATTAGTTATAAGTTTAAACCAGGGTTTGACGGATCGGGCGGACCGGTTTGACGGATCGGGCCGGGTCGGCCCGACCCGCACGACCCGCCCCATCCCAGGCGCCCAGCGGGTCGGGAGGGGCGTGGGTCGTGGCCGGGTCGGACTGGCCCGCACCGACCCGTCCGTCCAGCCACGTACCAGACCGGTCCATGGACGGGACGGGCTGGTACGTGCGGGACGGTGCGCTCTTGCCGGTCCGTCCATTTAATGGACCGGTGGGGGGCGTCTTCAGGGCGTGCCTAGCTCGGCGGTGGAGGTCCCGGGCGGCGGTGAGCAGCGAACAGCGGTGGACGGTGGCGAGCGGCGAATGACGGCGAGCGGCGAACGGCAGTGGACGGCTGTCGGAGGTAAGTCGTCTTCCTTAGAATTTTTTTTAAAATAACAGAGCGGCCGGAGGGGGGTGGGCGGCGGTGGGGCTGCGCGTGGGAGGGCTGGCGGAGGTGGGAGGGCCGGCGGAGGAGGTGGTGGATGGGGGGGGGACCGTCCCCCACCGACCCCGTCGTTCTCCCACCGGTCAGATCTGGTCGGTGGGAGCCCGAAGGGGCAGTGGGGGACAGTTGGAGGATATGGTGGAGGGGGGTGGGGGCCGGTGGGGGACGGCGGGGCAGGGGCGCCAGGGGGACTGTAGAAACCCGATAATTTAAAATGAGAAATAATTTTTTTCAAATAAATTATACAATTAAATTTTTTATGAAATAATTAAATTACATTTTTTTTAATTAGAATAGTGAATTTACTTGAATTTACTTAAGGTAAATTGAAAAATAAATGCTTTAACTCTTAGATAAATCATTACAAGTCCATATGAAGGATTATGATTACAATTGGCCCATTGGATAATCCATAATAGGATGGATTAATAGATTAAAAGATTTATTAAAGGATATTTAACCTTAAATTCGTAACACATGTTAAATACCTTTTGAAAAGGATTATAATAATCTAATTTTAGAAGATTGACTCCAAAATCAACCCTTACCTAACAGCCCACCTTGGATCAGCCGTTTTTACATTGGTTTCACACCAAATGGAGGCTAGATTAAGAGGAGAAGTTGGAATTTTCTTCTAATTCGGAGTTAGAAAGTTTGGCATTGTTAGGCAAGGAATCTTGACAAATTTGGTCAAATTTTGACTATAAATAGAACCTCATTCGACTCTCAAATCATCCCCGAAGGTTAAGGTTACGATGCTGTGAAGATTGGTGGAGATTTGAAGGAAGATTTAGAAATCAAAGGGTTTCATATTATTTTGGGCGTTTTTCTTACCTCTCATTAGATCCACCAAAAGGTAAGTGTCTCTCAGGCTAAACTCTAATTAAAGTATGCCATCTTGTTCGTTTTTCTGTCCTCTTTCCATTGATAGCTCATTATTGAATTCCTTTATGAAATGAGTAATTTATGGTCATTTTATTGGAGGGGTATTCTCATTTTTTTCATCAGGTCCAGAACGTGCTATACCTCAGTAGCGCCTTCTGAACGCGTTGGCCCGACATAGCGCGTTGATACAGAGTATTTTCCAGGCGATCTTAAAGATAGCGCTAGCATAAGCTAGCGCGTTCATAAAATTTGACCAGAATGTAAAAATATCTAGAAATGAAGGAATATTTTAATTAAAAAAATCATTTCTCCAGATCGCGCTAGCAGTGGCCAGCGCGTTCTGAAAAATTTCCCGGAATATCCCGGAATGAAATATTTTGGGTATATAAAATGTATCTCATGACCCTGCAAAAATATATATAACCAATCACACCTCGACTCGGCTAGGCATAAACAAATAAATAAACACAACTCAAGTCCACATCCTATGTCCCTTGGGTCTTGACCTAAGGGTGATCTCTCTAACATATAAAGTAATGGAAGTTTTTTCTAACTTCTAATATGGGACTAAACTTTAGCCACCATACAATGGGATTATAGTACTTGGAATCCACTTTAATTATAAAACATTAGCATGTTAAAATTACTTTCAGCATCTTAAATATTAAATTCAGCATGTTAAATTTATTTTTACCGAATAAAAGTATTTTTAGTGTGTTAACTACTATTTACAACATGATAAGTCTATATTACTAGAAAATTGAGGTATAAAACTCATTTGAAACATGTAAAAGTATTCTTATAAGTAAATTGATGTTTCAAAAATTATTATCAGCATGATAACATTTATTTCTGTCATATTATCAGAAATTGAATTATGAAAATTACTTGTAGCATGATTAAACCTATTTTTCTTATCGAATAAGTAGGAAATTAATGCATGACAATATTTATAGCATGTTAAAAATACTATTTCCAGAAAGTAAAACTTATTTTTAGTATATAAGCTATATTTTCTTATCAAATAACTAGTACATTGATGAATAAATAGTAAATATTAAAAATCAGGATTTTAAAATTTACAAATTATACTTCCTACCTAAAACACTTAATTATGAAAAATGCACATTAGATTAGACTGTAAAAATTTAAATAATTCTATTTACTTGACTTTCTTCCTAGTTTACCGTCATCCTTGAATTCTACGACTTAATGTCGTTAAACATGATGCCTAAAATGAGTTTTCCACTCTCCTTTGTAATTATCACAATTTTTGCCAGATATGTACTTGTTTACAAATGAGCTTGTTCTTGAAATTCTTTGGTCATATTGTAGAATTTTATAGAAAAATGTCAGGGGCTATGGGTCCCCATGAAATGACATTTAAATGCTAGTGTATAAAGGGGTTCTGATCTGATCCCACGGGTGAGGTAAAGTCCAAATATAAACCGGTATTATAATGATCAGGTGCTGACATTCACCAATACATGGTCTATTACAGTTAGGGGTAATCATACTGTCGTGAGAACCCCTAAGTGTGTAGCCAAATAGTGATATTCCATGAGGGACTGTCATATCGTCGTGATCTCCCCTTAGTGCTTTGGTCAATCCTATTGAGTGTTGGTAGAAGTGATTGCTCCACTTCTATATTGTTATTGCTTAAAGGTTCATCATAAATATCATTGTAGAAGTGATTGTTCTACTTCTATATTGTTTAAAGTTCAAGTGATTGCTCTACTTCGATATTGCTTAAAAGTTCATCATGAAAGTTCTTGAATTATCTTAATGATAGTACCCATCGTCTCATCATGAAAGTTCTTGATATATTTCTGGAAATGACCATCGTCTTGTCTACTATCATGATCTTGAAATTACTTGGAAATTCTTTATACAAAATTTCATACTTGAAATTCATGATCAATTACTTCATGAACACGAATTGTTAAATTGTTAAATATTTAAAGATTGCATGACTTTAGAGATATAAAATCCTATTGAGTTTTTTACTCACCCTACGTTTTGGTTAATTGTTACAGGAAATGACAATGAACAAGGGAATGGACAAGAGTGAATAAGTGATTTAACTAGGTTTATGTAGATCAATAGTTACTCTTACAAGAATTATGAAATTTGGAAGATTGTATCATGACTTTATAGCTTATAAATTAGTGATCTAAACCTCTATTTTGATGGAATAAAATTATCAATTTATTCTTATCTCTTATCTTAGAATTAAATTTGTACATGCTCTGATCGACACGAGTGTCTCGTAATTGCTCGCGTCCTCGATTTTTCGCGTCGGGGCGTGATAAGGACGTTGCAGGCGCTGCTGGAGGGTGGGGGAGGGGGGGGACGGTGGGGGTGGGGCGGTGGGGGACGGTGGGGTTGGGCCAGGGGCGGCGGTGGGGGACAGTGGGGGTCATGTTGTATTAAGAATTATAATAATAAAATTAGTTAGATTATTTAAATGTATTATTGTTGTATTATTTATTTCATGTTGTATAAATAATATAATTTTTGTTTAATTCACGTTGTATCTCTAATTTTTTTAATGTTTTGTATAATTCATGTTATAGAAATAATATAAATATTGTTTAATTCATGTTGTAGAAATAAATTTATTTTTTAGAGATTTTTTTAATTCATGTTTAATTATTTGATTTAATTTAGATGTATTAAATTTAAAATTTAGTTTTACATGTTGTAGAATTAATGATATTGTTTTTTACATTATTACTTATAGACGTAAAATAATGTAATACTTTATTTTTAAGAATAAAAGAGATATTTTAAATTTAAATATATCTGTAGATTTAAATATTTTACAAAAACTAAATTTAATTTGTATGTATAATTTAAATTAATTAGAGATGTGTTGAATTTAAATATAAATTTATTGATACTTATTTTATAAATAATTTTAAAGTTAATTTAGATGTACAATGTAATTTAAGTAGAGATGTATTTAATTTAAATATAAATTTGGTGATGAATATTTTACAACTAATTTTAAGTAATTAAGTAATTTACTGTAACATATTAAGTAATTTAAATAATTTTTTATGTATTATATATAATAGGATATTTAATTAAGCGGTGTAATATGTTATTTTTATATAATTAATTATGTTTAATTTAGTATGAATCTAGTATCATAAAAAAAACTCTACATTCTAATATTTTTAAATATATATAACATCTAATCTTTAAATAAAATTTTATTAAAAAAATTTTAAAAAAAAAAAAATCACGCACCGAGAATCCAAGACGGCGGACCGGGTCGCTGTGCGACCCGGCCGACCCGTCCCGCGCCGAGACTGGGTCGATCGGGTTGGCAAACCCTGATTTAAACATTAGGGGTAAATAAATTGACCGGGAGAATTGAATTTGAGTTCGACAAATAAGCTAATAAGAATGCAGTGCCATAATATTTGGAAAAAAAATTAAAGAGATAATATGACATGATCCATCTGATTTAAGCAATATTTTCATATGATATAAAATTTAATTACATTTCAGTCTTTATTTCGGGAAAAAGGAAAATGGCATTTGGTCGTTGCTCACCTATTTTTTAGTTGAGTAATGTTTCGTGCACTAAATTTGGTATATAAAATCACGTCATTATGTAATAGTTCCTCTCGTTGGTCTAAAAGTCAAGTGAAATGATGATTTTTTCATAGAAAATGATGTTCTCGTTAGACTTATACGATCTAATTTTTCGCGCATTAAATACGGAGCACACTTGGTGAGAAAATATAGAACTGAAATATTTTACATATGAGTTAAACATTTGGTATATGAGTTAAACATTTGGTATGTGAACAAAATATTTTACTTGACTATTAAAATAAAGTAAAGAAAATATTTTGTAGAAATAATAATTTACTATATGAACGAAATATTTTGTTATCAGAATGAAACAATAGTTAAATGAATGAAACATTTTGTTTGAATATAAAAATAAATTAATAAAATATTTTATAAAAAATAATATTTAATTATATGAATGCAATATTTTGTTACAAGAGTTTAACAAAATATTTCAATCTTATATCAAATAGTTCGCTCATATATAAATTATTTTAATCTTATAAAATATTTTAGTACTATATTTTCTTGCCAAATGCATTACGTATTTAATGCGCGAAAAAATAGATCATATAAGTCAGATGCAAACGTCATTTTCTATGTAAAAATTATCGTTTCACATAATTTTTAGGTCAATAGAAGAAGATGTTTCATAATGACGTGACTTTGTGTATCAGATAAGGTGCACAAAGTATTACTCTTTTCGATTTCAAATTATTGTGTACACTTTAGTTTCTAATATGGGACCGAGCAAGAGAACAAGTGCAAGTGGAGTTTTTAACAATTGAACCGACCATTGAGGTATAGCGTCAAGAGGCTTCCTTTCCTCACTCTTAGGGTAGAACATTGAACGATGATCAATTGGAGTCGAGTCTTTTGTGGTGGTTGAGAGAGAGAGAGAGAGAGAGAGAGAGAGAGAGAGAGAGAGAGAGAGAGAAGTTAGAATTTTCTTCTAATTCGGAGTTAGAAAGTTTGACATTGTTAGGCAAGGAATCTTGACAAATTTGGCCAAGTTTTGGCTATAAATAGAACCTCATTCGATCCTCAAATCATCCCTGAAGGTTAAGGTTACGTTGCTGTGAAGATTGGTGGAGTTTGAAGGAAGATTTAGAAATCAAAGGGTTTCATATTATTTTGGGCATTTTTCTTACCTCTCATTAGATCCACCAAAAGGTAGGTGTCTCTCAGGCTAAACTCTGATTAAAGTATGCCATCTTGTTCGTTTTTCTATCATCTTTCCATTGATAGCTCATTATTAAATTCCGTTATGAAATGAGTAAGTTATGGTCATTTTATTGGAGGGGTATTTTCATTTTTTTTCATGAGGTCCAGAACGTGCTATACCTCAGTAGAACGCGCTGGCCCGACATAGCGCGTTCATACAGAGTATTTTCCCGGCGATCTTAAAGATAAAGCTAGCATAAACTAGCGCGTTCATAAAATTTGACCAGAATGTAAAAATATCTAGAAATGAAGGAATATTTTAATAAAAAAATCATTTCTCCAGATCGCGCTAGCACTGGCCAGCGCGTTCTTCAAGTCGCGCTAGCCAAGACCAGTGCGTCCTGAAAAATTTCCCGGAATATCGGGGGTCATAATGAAATATTTTGGGTATATAAAATGTATCTCATGACCCTGCAAAAATGTATATAGCCAACCACACCTCGACTCGGCTCGGCATAAGCAAATAAATAAACACAACTCGGGCCCACATCCTATGCCCCTTGGGTCCTGACCTAAGGGTGAGCTCTCTAACATATAAAGTCATGGAAGTTTTTTCTAACTTCCAATGTGGGACTAAACTTTAGCCACCATACAATGGGATTATAGTACTTGGAATCCACCTTAATTGTAAAGCATTAGTATGTTAAAATTACTTTCAGCATATTAAATATTAAATTCAACATGTTAAATTTCTTTTTACAGAATAAAAGTATTTTTAGTGTGTTAACTACTATTTACAACATGATAAGTCTATATTACTAGAAAATTTAGGTATAAAACTCATTTGAAACATGTAAAAGTATGCTTATAAGTAAATTGATGTTTCAAAAATTATTATCAACATGATAACATTTATTTCTGTCATATTATCGGAAAATGAGTTATGAAAATTACTTTTAACATGATTAAACCTATTTTCTTATCGAATAAGTAGTAAATTAATGCATGAAAAATATTTACAACATGTTAAAAATACTTCCAGCATGATAAAATTAATTCCAACAAGTTAGAATTATTTTTAGCTTGTTAGGACTATTTTTCAACGTATTAAAGTTATTTAAAACTATTTTTCAGCATGTAAAAATCTATTTTTATCATGTTATTAGTAAAGTAATGTACAAAAAAATTAGTTTCAGCATGTTAAAAATTATTTCTAGTATGATAAATTTACCTCCAGTATATTGAGATAGGAAATTTTTTGTCAGCATGATAAATTTATTTAAAATTAATTTTTACATATTTTCCTATCAAGAAATTAGTAACTAAATGTATAAAAATTATTTTCAGCATGCTAAAAATCCATTTAAGTAAGATAAAATTATTTACAGTATGTCAGGATTATCTTAGCATGTTAGAATTAATTTCAGCATGCTAACGCTATTTAAAAACTATTTTCAGCATAATAAACCTATTTTCTCAACAAATAACTAACAAATAAATGTAGAAAAATTATTTTTCAGCATGAAAATTTTATTTTGTTATGAGAAAATTTAGAAAAACAGCATGGTAAACTTATTTTTATCATCTCATCAGTAAATTAGTGTACGAGGATTATTTAGCATGTTAAGTATTCATATTAATATGTTAAATAAAAGTTTTCAACATGATAAAAAGTTAATTCCAGCATGGAAAGTCAATCTTATCATTTCAGCAGTAAAGTGACACATGAAAATTATTTTTAGCAAGTAAAATTTATTTTTAGTACATAAGCTATATTTTCTTATCAAATAACTAGTACATTGATGAATAAATAGTAAATATTAAAAATCAAGATTTTAAAATTTGAAAATTATACTTTCTACCTAAAACACTTAATTATAAAAAATACACATTAGATTAGACTATGAAATTTTAAATAATTCTATTTACTTGACTTCCTTCCTAGTTTACCGTCATCCTTGAATCATACGACTTAATGTCGTTAAACATGATGCCTAAAATGAGTTTTCCACCCTCCTTTGTAATTATCATAATTTTTGCCAGATCTGTACTTGTTTACAAATGAGCTTGTTCTTGAAATTCTTTGACCATATTGTGAAATTGTATTAAAAAATGTCAGGGGCTATGGATCCCAATGAAATGACATTTAAATGCTAGTATATAAAGGGGTTCTGATCTGATCCCACGGGTGAGGCAAAGTCCAAATATAAATCGGTATTATAATGATCAGGTACTGACATTCACCAATGCATAGTCTATTACAGTTAGGGGCAATCATACTGTCGTGAGAACCCCTAAGTGTGTAGCCAAGTAGTGATATTCCATGAGGGGCTGTTATATCGTCGTGATCTCCCCTTAGTGTTTTGGCCAATCCTATTGAGTGTTGGTAGAAGTGATTGCTCTACTTCTATATTGTTATTGCTTAAAGGTTCATCATAAATATCCTTGTAGAAGTGATTGTTCTACTTCTATATTGTTTAAAGTTCAAGTGATTGCTCTACTTCGATATTGCTTAAAAGTTCATCATGAAAGTTCTTGAATTGTCTTAATGATATCTACAAGAAAAAGTGGCTATAGAGACCGAATTAGCGACCGATTTAATCGGTCGCTAGTAGGTCCCAAATAGAGACCAATTCGGAGACCGAAATAATCGGTCGCATAACCGAGACCGTTTCAGCGACCGCATGTATATCGGTCGCTAATCGGTCGCTATTATTGCGACCGAATTAACTTCGGTCTCTAGTCGGTCGCTGATGCCGTTATACTTCCTACTACGACCCCCGCCCGCCCGAGCCCCCCCCCTCCCGCCCGAGCCCCCCCTCCCGAGCCCCCTTCCCCTGCGGCCCCCTCTCCGCCCTAGCCCCCCTCCCCGCTCCCGCCCGAGCCCCCTCCGCCGGAGCCCCCCCTCCGCCCGAGCCCTCCCGCCCGAGCCCCCCTCCTCCGCCGGAGCCCCCCTCCCCGTGCTGCCTCCCGCCCGAGCCCCCCTCCGCCGGAGCCCGTCGCCGCGCCGCTCGCGTCGAGTCGCCGTCGCCGCTCGCCCTGCCGTCGTCGCCCTCCGCAGGTACCTCTCTCTCTCTCTCTCTCTCTCTCTCCTCCAACTCTACTACTCCGTCGCCACCAACCCCCTCAACACCAACACCAACACCAACACCTCCACGGCGAGGGCGAGGGCGAGAGCGAGAGCGAGGGCGAGGAGGTGAGGAAGAGGAGGAACCGCCACCCCACGCGAGCTCCCCAGCCATGGCCGCCACCGCCTCACTCGCCGTCCAGGCCTTGGTCTCCCGCGCGCTCGCCGCCGGCGCCGGCCACGGCCAGGCAGCGCAGCCTGACCGCCTCGCCCTGCCCGCCGGTTTCCGTCTCAGCTCGCTCGCCGGCAGGGGCGTTGGAGCCACCGCCGCCGCCGCCACCCTGTCGTCGTCCCGGAGGGCGAGGCCGTCGGGATCGGCGGCGACCGTGCGGGCGGCCGCGGTGGAGACCCTGGAGGAGAAGACGGGGACTGCGGCGCTGGTGGAGAAGTCCGTGAACACCATCAGGTTCCTGGCTATTGATGCGGTGGAGAAGGCCAACTCGGGCCACCCCGGGCTGCCCATGGGGTGCGCCCCCATGGGGCACATCCTCTACGACGAGGTCATGCGGTACAACCCCAAGAACCCTTACTGGTTCAACCGCGACCGGTTCGTGCTCTCCGCCGGCCACGGGTGCATGCTCCAGTACGCCCTCCTCCACCTCGCCGGCTACGACAGCGTCCAGGTGAGCTTGGATCTCGCTGCTCTCTTGGATGAGCTTGCTATCTGTGGATCTGATTATTATTTTCTTTTAAAAAATTGGTTAAACTCCGATTCTGTTCTAAGATCTTCTGTAACGGCTGGCAAGTGATGGGAACACTTTGAAATCTGTGCCGGGTTCAGAATTTTTAACTTCTTTATCAGATTTTGAGCTGGGTTGGTGGCAAGGTTTGATCTTTGAAGTCTTTGTATGGTAAATTTGTGCGGAGATCTCAAAGTTATGTGGACAAATTCGTTAAGTATAGTTGGCTTTCCTTATATACTTGGTTTCCTTATTAAGGGAGAGAAAGAGGGAGACGCATGGATGCTTCTTTAGTGTTAGATCATGCTGAACTGGATCCTAGTTTGTGTAACTAGGAGATGAAGCGGGCGTGGGTGAGTTGTTCATGTTTCAAGTACACGGGTCACTGGTATACCTCATTTGAGTTTCTGCTTAGAATTCAGAGGGAGGACGGTAACCGATTTTTCACACTCAGCAGAAAAAGTGGATCTTTACACAGTATGATCAGAAGGTTTATGATAAGAAGTTCTTTGTTAAATTGGTTCCAACAGAATTCAGTGCTTCTTTACTCCTTGTTTGCTCGGTTCATCTTATAAATTGGCTAAATTCTGGTCGTCCTGTTCTTCTTCTGATCATTAACTTCCTGTGCTTTGAAATTGATCTCCAGGAAGAAGATTTGAAAGTTTTCCGTCAGTGGGGAAGCAGAACTCCCGGGCACCCTGAGAATTTTGAGACTCCTGGAGTTGAAGTCACTACTGGTTTGTTTCTTGAACTCACCTGTGAAATTCTCGTCTGATATTAAACAGAGTGGCAGTGAAGGTCGGAGAATCTTGCGCAATCCCCTCTTAGTTGTTCTATTTTTATTTATTTATTAATCCTGGCTGTGGCATAGGTCCCCTGGGCCAGGGTATGGCAAATGCTGTTGGGTTAGCTCTTGCTGAGAAGCACTTAGCTGCTCGTTTCAACAAGCCTGACAATGAGATTGTTGATCATTACACGTAAATACCTACTTTATCTTATTCACTGCTGTCGGTGATTGTTTATCTCTTTGTGACATATGACCACTTCAGATACAGCATTAATTTCAATGTATCTGCACTTTATTAGGTATGTTATACTTGGAGATGGCTGCCAGATGGAGGGCATATCAAATGAAGCATGTTCTCTTGCTGGACATTGGGGTCTTGGAAAGTTGATAGCTTTCTATGATGACAACCACATTTCGATTGATGGTGACACTGAAATTGCATTCACTGAGGATGTCAGTGCTCGTTTTGAGGCTCTTGGCTGGCACACTATCTGGGTTAAGAATGGCAACACTGGCTATGATGATATTCGTGCTGCCATCAAGGAAGCAAAGGCTGTCAAAGACAAACCAACACTGATAAAGGTCAGTTCTTTCACATAGATTTAGATGGCCATTAATCAAGGCAGAATTTCATTAATATTTTGTTATATGTAGGTGACTACGACCATTGGTTACGGTTCACCTAACAAGGCAAGCACATATGCTGTACATGGAAGTGCATTGGGTGCCAAGGAAGTTGATGCAACTCGGCAGAACCTTGGATGGCCTTACGAACCTTTCCATGTGCCTGATGATGTCAAGAGGTACGAGTTTGTGGATGCTCCATGTTCTTGTCTGGTTGAATTTGATCATATTTTCCATTGGTAATGACTACATTTGCCTTATCATCATAGCCACTGGAGTCGACATGTCCCAGAGGGTGTTAAGCAAGCAACTTTGGACACCCTAGGTTACATGTGTGAAGAAGTCTCCCCTGATGAAGTTGATCAAGAGCAAGTCAATAAGATATTGACAGCGGTTGTTCAAGGCATGAGTGCTTCTGAGGGAAACATTGATGTTAGGCTGGCTGCAACTCGAGCTCTGCATAATTCTTTGGGATTTGCTCAGGCAAACTTCGGGAATGATATGGAGAGGGATTATATCATGAGAGTCATTTGTGAAGCTACTCTGTCCCCTGAGGTGAAGATACGGCAGGCTGCATTCGAATGCTTGGTCTCCATATCCTCCATGTATTATGAGAAGCTTGCATCGTATATGCAGGACATATTTAACATCACTGCAAAAGCTGTGAGGGAAGATGAGGAACCTGTTGCTCTACAAGCTATTGAATTCTGGAGCTCAATATGCGATGAAGAGATTGACATCTTAGATGAATATGGAGGGGATTTTTCTGCTGATTCTGACACCCCTTGCTTTTATTTTATCAAGCAGGCACTACCTGCGCTTGTCCCTATGCTGTTGGAGACACTCCTTAAGCAAGAAGACGACCAAGATCAGGATGAAGGAGTTTGGAATCTTGCAATGGCTGGAGGAACATGCTTGGGTTTGGTTGCACGGACCGTGGGAGATGACATTGTGCCTCTTGTTATGCCATTCATAGAAGAAAACATTAACAAACCTGAATGGAGGCAGCGAGAAGCAGCAACTTATGCATTTGGTTCTAAAATCTGAAATACCGGTCGGATGGCCGTGCCGGTCATTCCAATACGACCGGGGAGATGAAAGTGACTTGTCAGAACTGACGGAATCCAAATCGGATGCCCTGTTTGAGCTCGGCGCTCAAACTTCATTTTTAAAATACACTTATTTCAAATGAACTGTTAGGACGGGTCCGGGGGTCTAAAATCTGAAATACCGGTCGGATGGCCGTGCCGGTCATTCCAATACGACCGGGGAGATGAAAGTGACTTGTCAGAACTGACGGAATCCAAATCGGATGCCCGGTTTGAGCTCGGCGCTCAAACTTCATTTTTAAAATACACTTAGTTCAAATGAACTGTTAGGACGGGGCATTTGGTTCTAAAATCTGAAATACCGGTCGGATGGCCGTGCCGATCATTCCAATACGACCGGGGAGATGAAAGTGACTTGTCAGAACTGACGGAATCCAAATCGGATGCCCGGTTTGAGCTCGGCGCTCAAACTTCATTTTTAAAATACACTTAGTTCAAATGAACTGTTAGGACGGGTCCGGGGGTCTAAAATTCGAAATACCGGTCGGATGGCCGTGCCGATCATTCCAATACGACCGGGGAGATGAAAGTGACTTGTCAGAACTGACGGAATCCAAATCGGATGCCCGGTTTGAGCTCGGCGCTCAAACTTCATTTTTAAAATACAAGATGAAATTTGAACTTATATTGTGTGTGTGTATTTATATATATGAAAATGAGCTGGCTTAAACTATTGGCATACTCTTGTTAATGCTTGATTTCTTTATTAAGTCTTGTTAATGCTTGATTTCTTTATTAAGGATTTGATTATAATTTTTTTAAATGATATACAGGATCATCCGTCGCGAGATGTTGGACGAGACGACGACCAGGATGATGTTGGACGAGACGACGACCAGGATGAGACATATGTGGAGGATTTGTGATTTTATTTTAGTTGTGTATGTTGTCATTTTATTATTATGGATGTATGATTAATTTGTGATTTTATTTTAATTGTGTGTAATTTGAGGTTCGTGGAGATTGTGATCCGTGTAGTTGATTTATTATTGTTTTATGAAATTGTTATTTATCAGGTGTTTGTATGTGATGAATTTGAGATTTGTCGATATTGTTGTCTGTGTAGTTGATTTTATATTTATGTTATGAATTTGTTATTTATCAGGTAATTTATTTATCAGTTTAAATAAATTTTTAAAAAAAAAATAATGCAAAATTAGCGACCGTATGGAGACTGAATTGCGACCGAATAGCGACTATACGTTATATTTCTTTTATTAAATAATTATACTTGGCGACCGACTGGCGACCGACTAGCCACCGAATAAATCCGATAGGTTAATTTTATTTTTAAAAATACAACAAACGTAGCGACCGAATAGAGACTGAATAGCGACCGAATTATTAGCGACCGGTCAGGCGACCGATTATAATCGGTCTCTGGTAACGACTGATACTGCGACCGAATTATGTCGGTCGCTATATAGCGACTATGATATAGCGACCGACATATTCGGTCGCTAGATAGTATCTGTTCGGTCGCAATGTGTATTTGCGACCGATCTACGACTGAATAGCGACCGCTAGGTCGGTCGCTATCCGCGATTTTTCTTGTAGTGATAGTACCCATCGTCT
Source organism: Amorphophallus konjac (assembly GCA_022559845.1). Taxonomy (NCBI): domain Eukaryota; kingdom Viridiplantae; phylum Streptophyta; class Magnoliopsida; order Alismatales; family Araceae; genus Amorphophallus; species Amorphophallus konjac. Next base: position 96,254 of record JAHNEJ010002099.1, read on the forward strand.
CATCATGAAAGTTCTTGATATATTTCTGAAAATGACCATCGTCTTGACTACTATCATGATCTTGAAATTATCTTGTTATCTTGAAATTACTTGGAAATTCTTTATATAAAATTTCATACTTGAAATTCATGATCAATTACTTCATGACATGAATTGTTAAATTGTTAAATACTTAAAAGATTGCTTGGCTTTAGAGATATAAAATCTTACTGAGCTTTTTGCTCACCCTACGTTTTGGTTAATTGTTACAGGAAATGACAATGAACAAGGGAATAGACAATAGTGAATAAGTGATTTAAGTAGGTTTATGTAGATCAATAGTTACTCTTACAAGAATTATGAAATTTGGAAGATTGTATCATGTCTTTATGGCTTATAAATTAGTGATGTAAATCTCTATTTTGATGGAATAAAATTATCAATTTCTTCTTATCTCTTGTCTTAGAATTAAATTTGTACATACTCTGATCGACACGAGTGTCTCGTAACTGCTCGCGCCCTCGATTTTCCGCGTCGGGACATGACAGGGACGTTGCAGGTGATGCTGGAGGGTGGGGGGGGGGGGGGGGGGGGGGACGGTGGGGTTGGGCCAGGGGCGGCGGTGGGGGACGGTGGGGGTGGGGCATGGCCGGCCAGGGCTGGCGGCGAGGGGACGGTGGGCGGTGGGGCTGGGGCGGCCTGGAGCGATAGTGGGGGGTGGGGGGGGGGGGGGGGGGGGGGGAGAGTATAAAATTTTTTTAATTTAATGATTAAATTAAATCAATTGATATTTTTTTAGTTTAAGAATTATAATAATAAAATTAGTTAGATTATTTAAATTTATTATTATTGTATTGTTTATTTCATATTATATAAATAATATAATTTTTATTTAATTCATGTTGTATCTCTAATTTTTTTATATTTTGTATAATTCATGTCGTAGAAATAATATAAATATTGTTTAATTTATGTTGTAAAAATAAATTTCTTTTTGAGAGATTTTTTTAATTCATGTTTAATTATTAGATTTAATTTAGATGTATTAAATTTAAATTTTAGTCTTACATGTTGTAGAATTAATGCTATTATTTTTTACATTATTAGTTGTAGACGTAAAATAATGTAATACTTTATTTTTAAGAATAAAAGAGATATTTTAAATTTAAATATATCTGTAGTGTTAAATATTTTACAAAAAACTAAATTTAATTTGTATGTATAATTTAAATTAATTAGAGATGTGTTGAATTTAAATATAAATTTATTGATACTTATTTTATAAATAATTTTAAAGTTAATTTAGATGTACAATGTAATTTAAGTAGAGATGTATTTAATTTAAATATAAATTTGGTGATGAATATTTTACAACTAATTTTAAGTAATTAAGTAATTTACTGTAACATATTAAGTAATTTAAATAATTTTTTTATGTATTATATATAATATGATATCTAATTAAGCGGTGTAATATGTTATTTTTATATAATTAATTATGTGTAATTTAGTATGGATCTATTTTCATAAAAAAATCTACATTTTAATATTTATACATATATATAACATTTAATCTTTAAATAAAATTTTATTAATTTTTTTTAAAAAAATAAAAAATCACGCACCGAGAACCTAAGAGGGCGGACCGGGTCGCTGTGTGACCCAGCCAACCCGGCCCGTCCCGCGCCGAGACCGGGTCGGTCGAGTCGGCAAACCCTGGTTTAAACATTAGAGGTAAATAAATTGATCGGGAGAATTGAATTTGAGTTTGACAAATAAGCTAATAAGAATGCAGTGCCGTAGTATTTGGAAAAAAATTTAAAGAGATAATATGACATGATCCATCTGATTTAAGCAATATTTTCATATGATATAAAATTTAATTACATTTCAGTCTTTATTTCGGGAAGGAGGAAAATGACATTTGGTCGTTGCTCACCTATTTTTTAGTTGAGTAATGTTTTGTGCACTAAATTTGGTATATAAAATCACGTCATTATGTAATAGTTTCTCTCGTTGGTCTAAAAATCAAGTGAAATGATGATTTTTTCATAGAAAATGACGTTCGCGTTTAGACTTATACGATCTAATTTTTCGCGCATTAAATGCGAAGCACACTTGGTGAGAAAATATAGGACTGAAATATTTTACATATGAGTTAAACATTTGGTATATGAGTTAAACATTTGTTACATGAACAAAATATTTTGCTTGACTATTGAAATAAAGTAAAGAAAATATTTTATAAAAATAATAATCTATTATATGAACAAAATATTTTGTTACAAGAATGAAACAATAGTTAAATGAATGAAATATTTTGTTTGAATATAAAAATAAATTAATAAAATATTTTATAAAAACTAATATTTTATTATATGAATGCAATATTTTGTTACAAGAGTTTAACAAAATATTTCAATCTTATATCAAATAGTTCGCTCATATATAAAATATTTCAATCTTATAAAATATTTTAGTACTATATTTTCTTGCCAAATGCGCTACGTATCTAATGCGCGAAAAAATAGATCGTATAGGTCAGATGCAAACGTCATTTTTTATGTATAAATCATCGTTTCACATAATTTTTAGGCCAATAGAAGAAGATGTTACATAATGACGTGACTTTGTGTACCAGACGGAGTGCACAAAGTATTACTCTTTTCGATTTCAGATTATTGTGTACACTTTAGTTTCTAATATGGGACCGAGCAAGAGAACAAGTGCAAGTGGAGTTTTTAACAATTGAACCGACCATTGAGGTATAGCGTCAAGAGGCTTCCTTTCCTCACTCTTAGGGTAGAACATTGAACGATGATCAATTGGAGTCGAGTCTTTTGTGGTGGTTGAGAGAGAGAGAGAGAGAGAGTTTCGAGGGAAAGTCGATCGTCAAGGGTTGAGTTTCTTCTGCGCAAGATAAGAAAAATTTTCAACGGAAGGTCAAAAGTTCAGAGAGAATCTTTCGATACTTAAGTCAAATTGACAGTGAAAATTTTTACTAAGTTAACAGTAGATTGTAGAGAAGAGGAGAGAGAGAGAGAGAAAAGTGATGGGGTTGTATTTATCTCACAATGTATATTTATCTTCTAGTCTACTAGTCTAGATGTATTAAATGTCTACCTTATTGTTATTGTTAGGAGTGTGTCATGCTATAAAGCCCGTTAGGACGCGTTAGGATAAGTTGCTGCGGAGCATCGGCCAACGGGCGCCGGGTGAAGTGCAGGGTTGGTGGCGGGGACAGCATGCGACGTGCAGAAACGGCGACAGCGTTGGATGTCGGGTATACCAGTCATCCGGTCGTATGCGCATGGCGGGTTAATGTGATTAAAATTCAAAAAATTAGGCGAGAGGCGCCCGACTACACGTACACAGATTCGACCGACTCTATAGAAATCTCACATCACCGACGCTTGTCGTTGGCGACGGAAGAAGAAAAAAACCAGCATTGCATTTCAGCAACATTAGAAGCAGACGTGGTGATCGAAGGTAAGTAGGTTCTGTTGGATTTAGTGCTTTAAAAATTATCAAAGTTTGATTTCCTATGTTGTTTTGTCCCACATTGGAAGATTGAAAAGGTTTTCATCTTCTTATTAGTTGGGACTCTTTACTACCTTGTGTACTCCTTTGGGGAGACTATGGTAGTTGGGCCATCTGAGCCAGTGGGCTCCTTGGGCCTTATTCTATATCACACACGCGCGTGTATTGCCTTGCCTTGCCGATGCCGTGTGTATAATATTCGACCTTTATTTTATTTTATTATTTAACCGTTTGACCGAGCGTCTCTTGGGTTTCCTCTGCGTCTCCTCGGATTCTCTCCCGAACGGGAGTGTCGGTTTGTTCGTGTGTTTGACTGTTTTAGACTCTGGTTGGGAGTCCATTTAGGGAGGCAGTTCTCCCGAGGGTTAAAAAGGCAGCGAACTGTTCTTCCTCCCGTTCTTCTCCTCTGTGTCATTTTTCTCTCCTGCAAGTTCTCGAAGTGGTCACTGTGGTGTTCGCCCCGGCGTCGCAACTTGGAGTGCACCTTTGCGCCGCCATCATTTGGGTCGTCGTATCTTGGGGGAAGTTTCGCTGTGGAGCCTATTGCACCGTGTAGGGGCGAAACGACTCTAAAGAAAGCGACATCGCGCTTCGACCTGAGTTTGATCTTTCTAAACTTCATTCCATATTCTTTCTGTTGATCCGCCTGATAGAGAAATCCCTCGATCGTGCATCCGTGAAGAAATTATTTTCCAACAGGTTCAAGGTAAGTATTAAAATGACCAGAGGGCTCAATCCCACCCGACCCATCAATGGCTAATAAGTCGACCTCAATCCAATCCAGCCAATGGTTAAGCCACTCGTGTACCTAGAGCTGTCCAACACAACTCCATATCTGAGTCCTACTTCTATTAATAAGAGGGAGTGAGTATGGTAGGTGTTAGATGGGATGTCGGGGGGGACACTGCGCGCCGAGTCTCCCTTCCCCCTCCGAGGTCGCGGGGTCTTCTTCCCCGGCGGAACTCCGGTGGGGGGAGCCCCCGTCGGGGACTCCCCCCCACCATTCCTTCTCCCCCACGGGAGGCCCCTGCCAGGTGAGTCTTCTGAGACCATCCTGGGTTTTGTCAGGAAGGTTCCTCGCCCTTCCTGGAACGGTCAGGGGGTTCGGGGTCTTCCCCGTCCCTCCCCTGGATCTCGTCCCTCTCCTCCCTTGGTACCCCCTCCGTTCCCCCCTCTCTTGGTCCCCCCGACCCCTAGCTTCCCCGGCGACCCTACTTCCCCCTTCCCTGTTTCCCCCGCCTCTGCCCCGGCCTCCCCCTCTCTGACATTTCACCGCCCCTTCCCCCCTCCGCTCCCCAGGCGCCTTCCCCCCTCCCCTACCACTTCACCCTCCCGCCCCCTCTTCTCGTTCCCCGCCTCCCCCCCGTCTTCGCCGCCCCCATCCCCCCTCCCCATCTCGCCGCGGATCCTCCTCTCCAGCCTCCTTCTGGCCCCACCCTTCCCATCCCCCCTTTTTTATTCTCTCCCCTCACCTCTATCTCCCCGCCTTCGGCCAACCCTCCGTCCCCCACCCCTCTCCGCTTTTGGCACCGAGCATTACTCCCCTCTGCCCTCGGTCCCCCCCCGACTTCCTTCCACCTTCCCGTCCGGCCCGCTCCCCCATCACCGTTCCTGCCCCCTCTCACGCCTGCCCTTCTCCGTTCCTCCGTCACCCCGTGTTCCACCCCTCTCTATCCCTTCTCTCCATTCCCGTTCTCTCCCCCCATTCCAATCTCCTCCTCTCCGATGGGCGTCTCCTCGAGTCCCCGGAAATGTTCGGTTCTGCTTCGTCTTGCAGGTGCGGGGTGTCCTTGTTCGATCTTGAAGCGTCTCGGAGATACTGAGCTCATCCCCCATGCATCCATCGAGGTGCTGGCCACCCGAGATTCTCTTCGTCACCGCCAGCAGTTAGCGCGGTCCGGTAGCCCAGTGCTCCGCGGAGAAGGTTCTCGTCTCCTCCAACAGTAGCAGCCCCTTCTCCGGCGTCTCCAGGGCTCCCCATCCTCGGTGTTTGTCTCCTCCCTTTCGATTCCCCTCCATGTACTCTTTGCTTTCTACTTGGTAGTCCTTGGGCCATGTATCTTGTGGTTGTTCTCGCTCGGTTGCAGTATGTCGCCTTGTACGTTTTATCTTCTTGAATGAATAGAATCACCTGAATGCTTCCAAAACAAAAGATGGGATGTCAACTTCCTCGTAATTTTGTCGAGTAATAATTTGTGAGATATTCTTATCATTTATGCACAGGGATGCGTATAATATTTATTTTTTTATTTTTTATGTAATTTTATTTTAAATTAATTCGACGTGTTAGTCACATCATCATATGACGTGACATAAAAGTTATGTAAAAATAAAACTCTAACCTCGTAAATAAATGTCATATTTTTACTATTCACAAGAAAAACGTGATTTTCACGTCATATGATTTAATAACGTGATCGACATATCAAATTAATTTGATACAAAAATCATTAAAAAATTTAAAAAAATAAATAAATATTACACATGCAACACCTCTGCACGTAGATATGTTACACAAAATATTACTCCATTTTGTCAACAAAAAATGATAGAGCTAAACTTGTACTTACGTTAATTCATTGGCCCCAATAAAGAGTGAGATTAAGTTACTCGACAGCTTCGTGAAAAGTTCGCAGTCTACTCTTTATTTTTTTTAATGACAGAGACCTTATCGTAAAATCTACGATAAATGTGTTAGACCTTAGTTCAAACCTAGCATACATTCCAAATATTCAATATGCATCCTTTTTCCCCCAAAGTTGACAAACCTCGCATCAACATCTCTCAAAGTTGAACTTAAGATGTCCCTACCATGAGACGAGACAGGGCCTTAACAATTAGGGCACTCGGGTCCTCACTATCTTCATAGACATAACAAATCCCCAACTAAACAAGTGAACTATAGAATTCCAAGCTATTTATCCTAAGCTATATAAATTGATGAAAATGGTCCACGGATAACTTTGTCTTGTGCAGGATTTGTCGTCTCGATCGACCCGTCCGTCTTTGTCACGGTCCGAGACAAGTCGGGTCGGTTCCGTCTCGATATATATCGTAAAATATTAAAATAAAAAAAATATTATATATATAATATCTATAAAATAATATAACAAAATAAAAAAAATTATATATATAATATATATAATAAAATATTAAATTAATAAAACATCCCGATCACAATCTACGACCCAAGCGTTTCGCCCACCGCTTGGGTCGAGTCGAGACGTGCGAATCGAGACGTCCCGGATCTGGACATCAAACCCCGATCTTATATGACTAAATCCATATTGGACCAACGACTCCCTTGTCCAATGTGGAGCGAGGCTGTCCACGTCCATCTCTATCATTTTTCTTCTTCCAGCAGTGTTGAAAAAATAGGATTTGATTAAAACGGACTAAACTTGATGAAGCCAGTAGTTGTAATCATGGTCAGGTAAATAAAGAGTGGGAATAATACGGCAAAGATAACTTACAAAAATAATTCAACTTATTTTTTTAAAAAAATATGTTCAAATATTCTTCCCAAATATCTGGTACCACATGTGTACGGTATATTTACACATTTATCTTTAAAATTTCAAGTCTAACTGTACAAATAGTCTACAACGGTCAATGTAAAAAATATAACATAAAGTAAATAAATTTAACTACTTCCAATTAAACTGTGAAGCTATACATTGTCATCAATTTTGGAACTCCTGAACACTAATCAAATTTTATTAATGTTCGGTAGAGGGTGTCCATCCGTAAATAGCTTCTCGTCACCTTGACATTAATGTTGAGTGAAGGGTGCCTGTCGTGGAATAGTTGCTGCCTTTCTAACTATGGAAGGGTATTATACTACTCTAAGTTTCGATTTGACGAGGAGTTAGATTAAGAGTGGATTAACTCAATTTATTTACCTTAATTTAAGGTTAATTTATTTTTGATTTGATAAGAGGAGAGCTAGTCCAAAAATAAGGAGATGAGTTAAACTATCTTTAATCCAATGTGATTTGGTAGGTATCAAATTAAATCAAGGGTAAGTTAAACTCAAATGTCATATTTACTCCTCCCTTTTACATTTTTTAATCTCTCTCTCTCTCTCTCTCACACTAATGTTAACTTATTAAATTATTTCTTATCATTTAAATTTTATTAGTTTTAATTTTGATATTTGTATTAAAAAATTAGTATTTAAATGATATATTACATTTATAGAATCTCTTAATTATTCTTAATGGGCAATTAATAGTCGGGGGTATCGGGGTTTCTGCTGCGGAGCACCTTCGCACAAGAGTTGCCATTAAAAGTGCCGTATTAAACACCCATCCACGACATGCGAGGAGGATGTACAGCTGAAATAGGAACCGGTGGAGAACATGGTTTGACATCCTGGTCCGGAACACTCCGACCCGCACGTCCCGACCCGACCTAAGTGGTGGGCGGGACGCCCGGGTCGTGAGTCGTGACCAGGACGTTTCATTAATTTAATATTTTATTATATATATAATAATTTTTTATTTTGTTATATTATTTTATATATATTATATATATAACGAATCTTTTTTTATTTTAATATTTTACGAGATGTATCGACACAGAGCGAGACGGGACTGACCTGACCCGTCCCGAGCCGTGACCGGGACGGATGGGTCATTCGAGATGGCAAACCCTGGTGGAGAGTAATAAATTTATAAGGGTTTATTTTGCATAAATGTCATTGTAATAAGTAAAATTACAGATATGTCATTATTAAAATATATTATATATATATATATATATATATCACTGTTATTTTTTAAAAATACAACCATACAAATTTAGTTAAATATATATATTACTGTTATTTTAAAAAATTATAAATATGTCATCAAACATGACATATTTATAAGTTTTTCAAAATAACGTCGATATATATGTTAATATGATTTCCAGAATGATATATATGTGATTTCACTTGTAACAATGACATTTATGCAAAAAACACAATTTATTTATAATCGTGACACCTTAGTTTTTGAGACCTAAAAATTTTATTAGATTTTTTTCTTGATAGGATCCATGTAAGTTGGCCCATTTAATAGATTTGGGACCATCAGGTGTAATTCGTCACTTTAGGTGGACAATCCGTTATTTATATTATAACTTTGTGTAAAAATATCTAAATAAAGTGAAATTAACTTTGTTGGAAAGATAACTTGATTATCTACAATTTTATGTTGAATATTTTTTGAGATTATATTATTTAATATGGCAAAATTGTTAAATAATAAAGTACAATGTTAGATGAGAATATTTTAAATAATAAAATGAGTTAATCAGAAAGATAGTTCTAATGATAACTAGAACATCATCTTAGGCAAAGAGGTGGACGATGTTGTGTCTAAGGGGAAAGAGATAGGCGATGTTTCATAGAAGATAGATAGATAAATAATATTTCGTCTAAGTAAGAAATAGATAGGTGATATTCTGTCTAAGGGGAGAGAGATCGACAATGTTACATGTAAGAGGAGAGAGATTGATAATGTTTAGTCTAAGTGAGAAGAGAGTTAGACGATGACGTGATTAGAAGAGTTAGACGATGTAAAGATACACGAAATATCATCTAATCTGGAAGCGGATAGACAATATATTAAGATAATAGACGATACACTGACCAGATTGATGATATATTAAGGGAACAGATGACATATTGAGTAGATAGACGATACAGTAAGGGAATATACGATATATTGAAGGAATATATGATATATATTATAGAGATGGATGATATATTGACGATAAATTGAAAAGGAAGATGACATGAATGATAATTAATAAAAGATAGATGATAATTAGTTGTCAGAATGTGATTAAAAACTTCTATGAATTATGAAAGTGTCCTTATTAAGGTTAATTACATATACAAATGTTGGAACATGTCGATATTAGACTCGTTAGAAATGCAATTTGATTGTCTTTAAATCTCGTGTTAATTAATTTTACTAATTATGTCATATACTAGGTCAAAATGACAAAAATAAAATTAAATAGCGAGTACAATTACAATGTTGCAACTCAATAATATAAGGAGTTATTTTGCATGAGTTAACACGTGATAATTTTAGGAGCTCCAAGTGACTAACTTGAAAGAGTTGACTTAAACCTATGAATTTAAAAATTTGAGAATGAAGTCAAATGATAGTTGACGAAAATCGGAGTTATTCGATAGGGATCAAAGATGAATGTCATGGATTAGTGATGCAAGAGTAGTGTGTATGACAAGTGTTAGTTGCAAATAAAGATGTTATAACGAGTGGAAAAATATCATGGGTGGATGATTTTTTTGACTTAAAATAATGCTCAACTAACTAGGCTTAAGTACAGTCTATTTAAGCCTTTGTTACCCCTCTTGTTACTCGTTTGTCTACCCTAAACGCTTAACGTAAAGACAGAGAGGATGAGTCATAAGAACGACTGAAGGTAAGAGGGCAAGAAGGTGAGTTTTAAGTTGTTGACCAGGTTCTCCAGAGGTAAAACCTAACTAGACAGTGTTACCCTATTATATCAGGAGTAGAGGATCATCCCTAGTGTGATGAGAACGAGTAGGAGCAGCATTGGGATGGCGAGTGGCGCAAGAAAAGAGAAATTCACAGTGACTAAGGATCTCACAGTGAAGGTGCGCATGTGATAGATCAAGAACGTGTAATTTCTTATTTCTTTTATTTAACTATATTTTGATATTCAAAAGTTTAAGCCTTGCATGGAAGAGTGTAGCCACTATTTAAGACATGTTTGGATCTAGGATGCATTAAGACAACAACATGAATAAGGCCTAATTGCATGCAGTTCCCCAAAGTAACCACATGTGGTTAGAACCCATATCTCGCACATTAATGATAGAATATATGACTTGACTACTATTATTTGTTCTTGATCAGCTATGAACCATATCTATTGTGCCATCATCAATGCATGTAACAAATAAGAGATACATATGTGAAAATGATGAAAGGAATAAAAATTAAAATGAACATATGGACAATGTCACCTGAAGAGAAGTTATTATTTTAGCACTTGTAGTAAGCATCTGTTGCGAGATTATGCCGAATGTATGTGGAGGAATAGATAGTTATTGGAAATTCAGAAATCAGAATTGGACGATAATGTAACGACCCGAGAATCCGATTACCGGGAAGACCCGATAACCCGAGACTCGCACCGCCACCCACGAGCCCGAAGACTCGGAAGGGTTAGAAGGATGATGTGGGAACTACACAAGTATCACAAGTAATTGCAGAAATTAAACAGTTTATAACTAAGCAGGAAATGAATTAACATTTTACATGGTCCACAAAATAACAATAAAATAACAACAGTAGTCCACAACTAGTACAGAGACAAGAAAAGAAAGTATAGCTACACGGAGCATACCCCGGCTTTGACCTCTGGCACTACCTCAGGACACCCGCACCACGCTGCGCCCCAGACGTGCTCCCCAGGGGCGGCGTCTCACCTGAAACACGGTGAAAACACGTAGGGAATGAGTCTCAGAACAAGACTCAGTAGGGATCACTCGAACCCTACCTCGTAAAACGGGAAACCACTACGCTAGCGGTAGGAGAGTACCTCGGAAAGGAAAGCCCTGTACTCTACAAAATAAAGGTCCCACAGCACGTAAATCGGCACATGTGCCACGGTGAGACAACCGAAGCTCAACGGTCGACACGGCAAACCCGAAGGTCAAACACACGAGACTGACAGTCTGACACTCCGTACTCGGTAGGAGTACCTTCCACTAGAAGCACAGTTGGTAGCGTCCCCTGACGACTTACACCGCACCGCAGGTGAACTGCCTGACATGGTAGCGCCTACCAAAGGCACGAACACCGAACAAGAACCACAAACAAGTGACTAGCTAGGGTCACGCCTGTTGTAAGGACCCGAGAATCCGATTACCGGGAAGGCCCGATAACCCGAGACTCGCACCGCCACCCACGAGCCCGAAGACTCGGAAAGGTTAAAAGGATGGTGTGGAGACTACACAAGTATCACAAATAATTGCAGAAATTAAACAGTTATAATATTAAGTAGGAAATAAATTAACATTTTACATGGTCCACGATAAAATAACAACAACAGCAACAGTAGTCCACGACTAGTACAGTGACAAGAAAGAAAAGTACAGCTACACGGGACATACCCCGGCTCTGACCTCAGGCACTACCTCTGGGCACCCGTACCACGCTGCACTCCTGACACGCTCCCCGAAGGTGGCGCCTCACCTGAAACACGGTGAAAACACGCAGGGAATGAGTCTCGGAACAAGACTCAGTAGGGATCACTCGAACCCTACCTCGTAAAATGAGAAACCACTACTCTAGCGGTAGGAAAGTACCTCGGAAAGGAAAGCCCTGTACTCTACAGAACAATACCCTACGGCACGCAAACCGACACACGTGCCACGGTACGAGAAGAACGAAACTCAACGGTCGAACCGCCAAAATCTGAAGGTCGGAAACACACGACTGACAGTCTGTCACTCCGTACTCGACAGGAGTACCACCCACCAGAAGCACAGCCGGTGGCGTCCCCTGACGTCTTACACCGCGCCGCAGGTGAACCGCCTGACGTGGTAGGTCCTACCCGAGGCGCAAACACCGTACAAGTAAACACAAACAAGTGACTAGCTGGGGTCACATCCGTCGACGTGGGTCCAACCGCCCCCAACCACGTGTGCACACACAGACCGCGCGTCCCTGGTCTGGCCCTCTGACCGGTTTTCCCCTCAGCCGGACTCTGGCTGCAAGACGTGGGGCCCAACGGTAACCGGTCCACAAACCGTCTCTAAAGGTCGGCCCGTACACCACTCCCTGGTGCGACTAGCACACGCGTACTAGTAGGCTACGACTAGTGGAGGGTCACTGAAGGAGTAGACTCTCAAACCAACGGAAAACAACGTCCGAACCTGACGAAGTACGGGGGCCGTCCCACGTACCATCACCATCGCACGGTGGCCGCAGTCGGAAGAAAACGGACACACTGCCCATGGCCAAACACATGACCAAGGCAACTGAAATCTCCGGACGCCCGAAGACACGGTCACGGAACTCCACGGGGTGCCCAGGACACACACGGCCCAAGGGGAACACCCGACAACAGAAAAGATCGCGCTAGGGACACCTTGCGCCACAAGGAAGAACGCGCTAGGGTCCCCTAGCGCGACTTGGAAGATCGCGCTAGGACTCCCTAGCGCGACAGGGAAGATCGCGCTAGGGAACCCTAGCGCGACAAGGACCATCGCGCTAGGTCCTCCTAGCGCGACAAGGCTAATCGCGCTAGGACCCCATAGCGCGACACGAACCACCCTACTGTTCATCTTCTCCGCTGAACGCGCCCCGTCGGGGCAGCGCGACACTCAAGAACGCGCTACTGGAGTATAGCGCGTTCTCAGTCCGCGCCCGAAAACGGTAGAAACGCCCAAAAATTCCAACCACGCCCCCATGCCTCCACAGGAGATGGGGAAAACAAAGGGGAAGACCCCTGGGGACCCCTAGCATGATTCTAGGCCATCAAAACACGAAATCATGCATCAAATCCATAGATCGGGCGAGCTCTCCCCAAATCATGGAAAAACCCCAAAATGCTCAAACAAGCCCCTCTCGGCCTCCCCGCGGCCTACAAATCACGGGAATGAACGGTAAGAGGCTAAGGAACGTCACCCTACCTCAATGGAGCGAATGCTCCGTCGAATCACCCACGAACCACGAAGAATGCTTTTAGAAACCTCGCCTCCCCACGCTTGCCGCACGCCCACGAGCTCGCCTCGCCGCCACCCACGCGTCCGCGCCGTCGCCCTGCCGCCGTCAACAGCCGGGGAGGGGCTCACCGCGTCCGAATGGGAGTGAGAGGGAGAGAGGAGGGCGGCCACGGTTGGGGAAGGAAGGAGGAAGAAGAAGAAGAAAGAGAAAGAAGAAAAGAAAAAGAATTAGGGCTATATAGAAAATCTGAATTTTCGAAAAAATACCAAAAAATAGAAAAATACATTTCCAGAATCCTCGGATCGCACCGATCGCAACGGTACCACTCGTGCCTGGGTGAACCGCCCGGTTCGCCCGCAGCGAGCTTCCGAAGAAAAAGTCGAAACACACACCGGAAATCAGAAAACACACGCGGAAAAGCCGTGGAACGCCTCCGGGCCTCTGAAACGACTCCGGATCGCGTCGATCCGAACACGAAAGATGTCCGAAACGAAATTTCGGACACAACAGAGTCGAACGCTCCAAAAACCTGATCCGGGACCCACGAAGAAGGATCCGAAAGGTCCGGGATATTACAGCCCTCCCCCCTTAAGGAATTTCGTCCTCGAAATTGAGAACAACAAAAGGGGAAAGAAGAGGAAGACTCACTCAAACAGATACGGAAACTGCTGACGCATCTCGTCCTCACGTTCCCACGAAGCCTCACCACCAGAGTGTCGTTGCCACACGACCTTCACCAAGGGAATGACCTTGTTCCGCAGGCGCTGCTCTCGCCTATCCTCCACGCGGATTGGAAACTCTGGGAGAGAAAGATCTGGAGTCACCTCAGGCCAAACGGAAAACTCGAGCACATGAGAGTCATCGGGCATATACTTCCGCAACATCGAGACGTGAAACACGTCATGCACCGACGCCAACTCAGGAGGTAACTGCAACCGGTAAGCAACCTCACCGATGTGCTCCACAATCGCGAAAGGACCAATATAGCTGGGACTCAGCTTCCCACGCCGTCCAAAACGGATCACCCCCTTCATCGGAGAAACTCTCAAGAACACATGATCGCCCACGGCGAACTCGAGAGGCTGTCACCTACGGTCAGCATAACTCTTCTGCCGACTCTGGGCCGCCAACATGTTCTGACGAACCAGGTGCACAACATCCACACACTGCTGCACCAATTCCGGTCCCGCCAAAACACGCTCACCCACCTCAAACCAATCGAGTGGAGTCCGACAAGGACGCCTGTACAAAGCCTCATAGGGAGCCATGCCGATGCTCGAATGAAAGCTGTTGTTATAGGCAAACTCCACCAACGGTAGGTGATGAATCCAACTCCCCTGCCACTCCAGGCAGCAGGATCTCAGCATGTCCTCCAAAGTCTGAATGGTCCTCTCAGACTGACCATCTGACTGAGGATGATACGCCGAGCTAAATGCCAACTCCGTGCCAAGAGCTCGCTGGAAACTCCTCCAGAATCCAGAAGTGAAGCGCGGATCCCGATCCGACACGATCGAAATGGGAACCCCATGCAACGGCACGATCCGCTCCACATAAAGACGAGCCAACTTAGACACGCTCCAGCTGACCTTGACCGGCAACAGTCGCGTCACCTTCGTCAGCCGATCCACCAGCAGCCAGATACTGTCCTGCCCAGTCGGGGTCCTCGGCAACCCCACCACAAAATCCGTGGTCACATGGTCCCACTTCCAAGCAGGAACATCCAAGGGCTGGAGAGTACCGCCTGGTCGCTGATGCTCCGCCTTCACCTGCTGACAGATCAGGCACCTGGCCACAAATTCGGCAACATCTCTCTTCATGCCAAGCCACCAGAACTGCCTCCGCAAGTTCCGATACATCTTCGTCGCACCCGGGTGTACGGTGTACCTGCTCCCATGAGCCTCGCGCAACACCGCACGACGAATCTGCTCCTCGGCTGGGACGTACAACCTGCCACGAAACCTCGCAGCACCGTCCTCGCCGAGCTCCACGTCAGCCATCGCAAGAATCCGGGGCAACTCAGGGTCCGCGTGCTGAGCCTCTGTCACCTGACGACGGATAGCAGGAGTGACAGTCAGACTCGCAAGCACCGCCAACCCTGGCTCCTGGGGAATCTTGAGCCTAAAAGATACCCCGGGCACTTGTTCCCAGAGCCTCCACTTCCTCAACATCAAGGTACTGATCGCAACCTTCCGACTCAAGGCATCGGCGACGACATTCATCCTGCCCGGCTGATAAGACAGGGTGAAGTCATAGTCCTTCATGAACTCCATCCAACGCCTTTGTCTGAGGTTCAGGTCCTTCTGCGAGAACACATACCTCAAACTCTGATGGTCAGTGAACACCTCGAACTTCTCACCGTACAGATAGTGCCTCCAGATCTTCAGCGCGAAGATCACCGCCGCCAACTCAAGGTCATGGGTGGGGTAGTTCTCCTCGTGGGGTTTTAGCTGCCGAGATGCATAAGCCACCACTCTACCATGCTGCATCAAAACAGCACCCAGTCCAACGCCGGAAGCATCTGTACACACCACGAAACCTCCCGATCCAGAAGGTAAAACTAACACCGGAGCCGAGGTGAGCAATCTCTTCAGTTCCCTGAAGCTCTGCTCACACTCCTCGGACCAGACGAAAGACGCATCCTTCCGCGTGAGCCTAGTCATCGGGGTCGCAATGCGGGAAAAATCCTGGATAAACCGGCGATAATAACCCGCAAGCCCCAAGAAACTCCGGATCTCCGTCACCGACCTCGGCCTCGGCCACTGCATCACTGCCTCGACCTTGGCGGGGTCCACGGAAATGCCATCACCAGAAATCACGTGCCCCAGAAAGTGCACCTCGCTGAGCCAAAACTCGCACTTGCTGAGCTTCGCATACAACTGGTGATCTCGCAGCGTCTGCAGCACCACACCCAAATGGTACGCGTGCTCCTCGGCAGACCGCGAATAAACAAGGATGTCATCCACGAAAATGACCACGAACTGGTCCAAATACGGATGAAACACCCTCTGCATCAAGTCCATGAAGGCTGCAGGGGCATTGGTGAGCCCGAACGGCATCACCAAAAACTCATAATGCCCGTACCTCGTACTGAACGCAGTCTTCTCCACATCGGACTCGCGAATTCTCAGCTGATAGTAACCGGACCGCAAATCAATCCGCGAGAACACTCGCGCAGACTGCAGCTGGTCGAACAAATCATCAATCCGCGGCAACGGATACTTGTTCTTAATGGTCACTTCATTCAGCTGCCGATAGTCAATGCACAACCGCAGACTACCGTCCTTCTTCTTCACAAACAACACGGGCGCACCCCAAGGGGAAAAGCTCGGACGAATATACCCCTTGGCCAACAGTTCCTGCAACTGCGCCCTCAACTCCCTCAACTCAGCGGGGGCCATACGGTAGGGAGCCTTCGCCAAAGGTCCCGTACCAGGCACAACCTCGATCACGAAATCGATCTCCCGCTGGGGAGGTAATCCAGGCAACTCCTCGGGAAAAAACGTCGGGAAACTCGCACACCACCGCAATGTCCTCGACATCCGGCTCCATCCGGTCAGACACAACCACTGACGCGAGAAAACTCTGACAACCTGAATCAAGCAATCGACGGGCTCGAATAGCAGAGATAAGGAATCGAGAAGAGGTGGAACGGATACCTTGGAAATAGAAGGTCCGCTTGCTCGGATGCTGGAAGTAGACCCTCTTCATCCACAATCCACCACCGCTCCATGAGTCTCGAGCCAATCCATGCCTAGAATCACGTCGTAATCCCGAAGCTGCAACGCATACAACCTGCCTGGCATACTCCGCCCATCGATCCAAACCGGAACCTGATCGAAGCAATACGGAGTGATCATAAAGTCACCCGAAGGCAACTCCACTGCCAAATCACAGGACAACTGGGTCACCGGCTCCTCGACGCTCGACGCGAAATCCTCCGAAATAAACGAATGAGACGCGCCAGAATCAAACAAAACCCGAGCCGCACAACCCAAAATCTGAACGGTACCTTCCACGAGCTGCGACGCCACTGCCTCTGCCCTGGTCAAGTGCGTGATCTGGCCTCGAGCCCTCTGCCTGCCTCCCACACTAGCTGACCTGGGTAGCGGCGGATACTGTCCCTGCTGCTGCTGCTGCTGCCTCTGCTGCTGGGGAACCTGCTGCTGTAGAGGAAACTGCTGCTGCGGCGGCCTCTGAGGACAGTCACGCGCCATATGCCCTGGCTGGTCACACCGAAAACAGACGATCGGCGCCGTGCACTGCCTGCCTGGGTGGGTACCACCACACCGTGGACAAGATCCTCGCGATCCACCCCCTGATCCCTGACGCTGCAACGGAATCGGCTGCTGTACACTGCCCGATGAAGCCTGCCCCTGATCCTTGGACTTCTTCTTGCCGAACCCTCTCTTGAAGAACTTCTTGACCTTCGTGCCGAAGGACGCAGATCCTGTCACCGAAGCTGCCGATGCCGGTACTCCTGAACCACCCGACGCATGCTGGAAGAAACCCTGCTGCTGGGTAGCCGACTGCTGGCTGCGACCGGACACGGACTGCCCCTGGCTAATCGGTCCTCGAGTCCTCTGTATATCCATCTCCAAGGAAATGGCAACACGAGACGATCTCTCTAGATCAGTGGCCCCGTTCGCGATCAAATGGTGCCTCAGCTCCAGCCTCAAGCCCTGCACAAACTGCGTGGTTCTCACCCTCTCATGCTCTATGATATGAGGTGCGTACCGACCCAGCTCGACAAAACGGGCCCTGTACTGTAACACGGACATGTCGCCCTGCACTAGCTCCAGAAACTCCCGCATCCGCTGCGTGGCAACAACGTCTGGACAGTACGTACGCTCGAAAGCACTAACAAAGTCATCCCACTCGATCTGCTCAAGTGGACGAAGCTGAAAGGACGTCTTCCACTCGGAAGACCACCACCTCCGAGCCGTACCCTGCAGCTGGTTGTAGGCCAACACAACTCTGTCCTCGGCAGCACTCTTCGCAAAACTGAACACCTGCTCCATCTCATCGAGCCAATCACGAGCCGCATCAGGGTCTGCCTGGCCGCTAAAGTAAGGTGGATGGAACTGTATGAAGTCCCTCACCGCTCGGCCTGGCCCACCCCTGACAAACGAGCCCTCACCAGCCTCTCCGCCAAACTGCTGAGACATGAGATGGTACATGCCACGGAAGAAATCCTCGGCCCCCAGAGCTCTCGCAGCATCCGCGGCCTCGGTAGCCCCCGGAACTCTGCTATGCTCCTCCTGGTCCCTCTGGACCCCCTGCTGGATCTCCTGACCTCCAGCCGACTGCCCCTGCTGAGAGCGAGAGCTCCTCCTCGGTGCCATACTGACTCCCGAAGCACAAGACAGAAAACACGAAAACGGCAAGGTCAATAAAAACGCACGATGCCTAATGCCAGCGTCACCTGTACATCATCGTTGTGGACTAGTGGACCACTACAATTACCCATGATTCTCATGTAATTCCACAACCGCGTTCTGATACCAGCTGTAACGACCCGAGAATCCGATTACCGGGAAGGCCCGATAACCCGAGACTCGCACCGCCACCCACGAGCCCGAAGACTCGGAAGGTTAAAAGGATGGTGTGGAGACTACACAAGTATCACAAATAATTACAGAAATTAAACAGTTATAATATTAAGTAGGAAATAAATTAACATTTTACATGGTCCACAATAAAATAACAACAACAGCAACAGTAGTCCACGACTAGTACAGTGACAAGAAAGAAAAGTACAGCTACACGGGGCATACCCCGGCTCTGACCTCTGGCACTACCTCTGGGCACCCGCACCACGCTGCACTCCTGACGCGCTCCCCGAAGGTGGCGCCTCACCTGAAACACGGTGAAAACACGCAGGGAATGAGTCTCGGAACAAGACTCAGTAGGGATCACTCGAACCCTACCTCGTAAAACGAGAAACCACTACTCTAGCGGTAGGAAAGTACCTCGGAAAGGAAAGCCCTGTACTCTACAGAACTAGACCCTACGGCACGCAAACCGACACACGTGCCACGGTACGAGAAGACCGAAACTCAACGGTCGAACCGCCAAAATCTGAAGGTCGGAAACACACGACTGACAGTCTGTCACTCCGTACTCGACAGGAGTACCACCCACTGGAAGCACAGCCGGTAGCGTCCCCTGACGTCTTACACCGCGCCGCAGGTGAACCGCCTGACGTGGTAGGTCCTACCCGAGGCGCAAACACCGTACAAGTAAACACAAACAAGTGACTAGCTGGGGTCACGCCCGTCGACGTGGGTCCAACCGCCCCCAACCACGTGTGCACACACAGACCGCGCGTCCCTGGTCTGGCCCTCTGACCGATTTTCTCCTCAGCCGGACTCTGGCTGCAAGACGTGGGGCCCAACGGTAACCGGTCCACAAACCGTCTCTAAAGGTCGGCCCGTACACCACTCCCTGGTGCGACTATCACACGCGTACTAGTAGGCTACGACTAGTGGAGGGTCACTGAAGGAGTAGACTCTCAAACCAACGGAAAACAACGTCCGAACCTGACGAAGTACGGGGGCCGTCCCACGTACCATCACCATCGCACGGTGACCGCAGTCGGAAGAAAACGGACACACTGCCCATGGCCAAACACATGACCAAGGCAACCGAAATCTCCGGACGCCCGAAGACACGGTCACGGAACTCCACGGGGTGTCCAGGACACACACACGGCCCAAGGGGAACACCCGACAACGGAAAAGATCGCGCTAGGGACACCTTGCGCCACAAGGAAGAACGCGCTAGGGTCCCCTAGCGCGACTTGGAAGATCGCGCTAGGACTCCCTAGCGCGACAGGGAAGATCGTGCTAGGGAACCCTAGCGCGACAAGGACCATCACGCTAGGTCCTCCTAGCGCGACAAGGCTAATCGCGCTAGGACCCCATAGCGCGACACGAACCGCCCTACTGTTCATCTTCTCCGATGAACGCACCCCGTCGGGACAGCGCGACACTCAAGAACGCGCTACTGGAGTATAGCGCGTTCTCAGTCCGCGCGCGAAAACGGTAGAAACGCCCAAAAATTCCAACCACGCCCCCATGCCTCCACAGGAGAGGGGGAAACCAAAGGGGAAGACCCCTGGGGACCCCTAGCATGATTCTAGGCCATCAAAACACGAAATCATGCATCAAATCCATAGATCGGGCGAGCTCTCCCCAAATCATGGAAAAACCCCAAAATACTCAAACAAGCCCCTCTCGGCCTCCCCGCGGCCTACAAATCACGGGAATGAACGGCAAGAGGCTAAGGAACGTCACCCTACCTCAATGGAGCGAATGCTCCGCCGAATCACCCACGAACCACGAAGAACGCTTTTAGAAACCTCGCCTCGCCACGCTTCCCACGCTTGCCGCACGCCCACGAGCTCGCCTCGCCGCCACCTACGCGTCCGCGCCATCGCCCTGCCGCCGTCAATAGTCGGGGAGGGGCTCACCGCGTCCGAATGGGAGAGAGAGGGAGAGAGGAGGGCGGCCACAGTTGGGGAAGGAAGGAGGAAGAAGAAGAAGAAAGAGAAAGAAGAAAAGAAAAAGAAAAAGAATTAGTGCTATATAGAAAATCCGAATTTTCGTAAAAATACCAAAAAATAGAAAAATACATTTCCGGAATCCTCGGATCCCACCGATCGCAACGGTACCACTCGTGCCCGGGTGAACCGCCCGGTTCGCCCGCAGCGAGCTTCCGAAGAAAAAGCCGAAACACACACCGGAAATCGGAAAACACACGCGGAAAAGCCGCGGAACGCCTCCGGGCCTCCGAAATGACTCCGGATCGCGCCGATCCGAACACGAAAGATGTCCGAAACGAAATTTCGGACACAACAAAGCCGAACGCTCCAAAAACCAGATCCGGGACCTACGAAGAAGGATCCGAAAGGTCCGGGATATTACAGCCGTCGACGTGGGTCCAACCGCCCCCAACCACGTGTGTACACATAGACCGCGCGTTCCTGGTCTGGCCCTCTGACCGGTTTTCCCCTCAGCCGGACTCTGGCTGCAAGACGTGGGGCCCGACGGCAACCGGTCCATAAACCGTCTCTAAGGGCAAGCCCGTACACCACTCCCTGGTGCGACCATCACACGCGTACTGGTAGACTACGACTAGTGGAGGGTCACTGAAGGAGTAGACTCTTAAGTCAACGGAAAATAACGTCCGTATCCGACGACATACGGGGTCCACCCCACGTACCGGCCTCGTCGCACGGCGACAACGGTCGGACTAAAAACGGGGTTGCAACCCTCTCGTGGCAACCTGAATCCTGGCGGTCCACCTTAGGACCGTCACAGAGTTGCAACGGTCTAGGCGGGACCGTCACAGTTGCCTGGTGACCCAACGCAGGCCGTTACACTGCCTAAGGAAAGCATGGCGTAACGCGCCTCCCCTAGCGCGTTGCGCGCGCCCCACACTCCCAGCGTGAAAATAGGATGTAACGCGCCTGCCCCAATGCGTTACGCGAACGTAATGCGCCTGGCCCAGCGCGTTACGGGCCCCTCACACCTGGGGTGACCCAGGACGTAACGCACCTGACCCAACGCGTTACGCGAACGTAACGCGCCTGCCCTAGCGCGTTACGCACACTGACCCAAAACGGTCAAAAAGACAACGGTCATAAGCCAACGGTCGGAACGCCCCTGACGGCTCAGCCCAGGCGCGTCACACACAAGTGGCGGTCAGTCGCGGGACCGTCACAGTCCCTGACCCCCCGAAGGCTAACAAAGGGCGTGTGACGGCCTCTCCCAGGCGCGTCACATCGTGTAACGGTCCCTGGAAGGACCGTTACAAGCACCCGACGGTGAAAATGGCGGAAAAGCCCAAAAACTCCAACCACGCCCCCATGCCTCCACCGAAGAGGGGGAAATCAACGGGGAAGACCCCGGGGGACCTCTTGTAAGGTTTCGCACAGCACCTACGGGCGACGCAGCGGATAACAAAAATTTAATTTGCCCGATCCCGGTATTGTGGAAAGCTTAATCTATGCTCTAATCGGTGTCTCTACGTCCCTAATTACGGGTTGCGTGTTTCACCTTACGCGGAACGACGCTGTCCGCTATGCCCGATGCAGAAAAACTGAGCCGCACAAAAGTACGGCCTCTAGAGACGATCCACACGGACCCTTGTGCAGCGACGGTACCTCCCCGGCACGACCTTCCCCAGCTCAATCACCATCAGGAGAGAGAGAGAGCAAGAGGGAGAAAGGGAGAGGTTAATCCTCTCCATAATGCTTAATGCTTGATTAGCATTAAGGGGGGGTTGGAAGGAGAAGTCAAGAGTTCGAATGAACTCACGTAGGTGGCTATATATAGAGTTTAGGTTTATTAGAAAAGAGTTCTAAAAGACCAAAACTGTATATATGTCCTATCTCATATTATACATATGTATTAAACTCCGTTTACACTCCTTTCCAAAAGGAATTAAATGGAAATAATACATACACTCGTATAATAATAATCCGTCACCCAAGAATCCATTGTGTGTGATCCTCTAGGCCCTCAGTCACTCTAGTTTAAGGTCCATTAACTTCTAATTCCCAATTAGAAGTAAATTAAACGTATTCTTCGCTTCTACTAGAGCCGAACAATAGTTTAATTTATTCCGAACCTTTGATCACGTTGGGTCAAGCAAATCCGCGTGATCCTAGATGACCCTGGGTTTAAACCAACCTGTCTGGTACCTGTAAGTCCACAGTTACCGCATCGATATAATCCCTCGTTCCTTCTATGAGTCTGGTACGATCGAGGGTACGGTTTCTGTCAAACCCCATGATCGTGCCATTTGATTATGACCTCCTTAAAGTGTATGACGTCCGTTCTAAACGAACTCATATGACCCTGACCAGGGATTTAACGGAGCGTCAATGTCATGACCCATTAACTGTCTGATATATACCCAACAGTGAGCGATCCCATCTTGACCATTGATGATCTTCACACGTATCTGGAGTGGTTAATGACTCGGCAACTCATGACTTATGGTTAAAGTCACTTAGCTAAGTAATTAAACCATTCCAGTCCTCGTGTAAGATCCGATCAATGTCTCAGGTCAAAGGACCAACGATGCTACTGTGACCGTTGGATCTTCAGTTGACATTAGGTATAATCAACCATCTGAAGATCCAATAGCGGATCAGTTCAGTGCACATCCTCCAAGGACATACACCTACACATATGTGTTGGTGCCCCGCACCAATGACCATGAGACTGGTCACTGACACATCATGTGTACTGGTTTAATAGGTAATCAAAGTCCCCGAGTGATTACCCTCCAACCAGGAACAGTTTAAGGTATGTGTTCATGTAAAGTAAGTCTCATGTTCGAGATCCCATCTCGAGCTGACTTTACAATCACATATCCTAGGGACAACGTAAAGTAACACAATCGCATATTTACGCTCAAACACCACTTTATTAATGAACAAGATCGTACAACAATTGGGCCTACCCGACCCAAAATTGGCCTGTAGCACACCAACACTAACAATCTCCCACTTGAACTACAACCAATTACCCACAACTTTGAGGCCCATCTTATCCCGATGACGCTCAAATACAGTCTGTGTCAAAGGCTTAGTCAGTGGATCTGCTATGTTATCTTCTGACGGTACACGCTCTACCATCACATCTCCACGATCAACAATCTCCCGAATAAGGTGAAAGCGCCTGAGAATATGCTTTGACCTTTGGTGAGATCTCGGTTCCTTCGTCTGGGCGATGGCCCCATTATTATCACAAAATAATGGGATGGGAGCTGATATCTCGGGAACTACGCCAAGTTCCAAGATGAATTTCTTCATCCAGATGGCTTCTCCAACTAACTGCCCCTCCATTCAACATGAATACAAATTCAGACATGGATTTACAGTTATCTGGATCTGACTGGAAACTAGAATCTGTGTAAGCTCTAAGCTGTAGGTCCTCTCCTCCATAAAGTAGAAAAAGATCCTTAGCCCTTCGCAGGTACTTAAGGATACCCTTTACTGCCTTCCAGTGCTCTTCGCCTGGATTTGCCTGATATCTACTGACAATGCTCAAAGCATTGACAACATCAGGCCGTGTACATAGCATTGCATACATGATTGACCCTATCGCCGAAGCATAGGGTACCTTATCATGTGTGCCACCTCCTCAGAAGTTTTAGGACTCATCCCCTTGGACAGGCAAATTCCATGTCTCATGGGAATGAGACCTCTCTTGGAATTTTCCATCCTAAACCTTTTGAGGATAGTGTCTATGTACATGGATTGGGATAATCCTAGCATCCTTTTAGATCTATCTCGATAGATCCTTATGCCCAGCACATATGATGCTTCTCCCAAATCCTTCATGGAGAAAGTCTTGGACAACCAAGACTTAGTTGATGTCAACATCCCTACATCATTCCCAATGAGTAAGATGTCATCAACATAAAGGATCAAGAAGGTCACTGAGCTCCCACTGACCTTCTTGTAAACACAGGGTTCATCTTCATTCCGAATGAAGTTGAAAGATTTGACAGCCTCGTCAAATCTTAAGTTCCAGCTTCTAGATGCCTGCTTTAATCCATAAATGGACCTTTGAAGTTTGCATACCTTATTAGGATGTGGCTTGGAAGTGAATCCCTCAGGTTGTACCATGTACACCTCTTCTGACAGGTTTCCATTAAGAAAAGCTGTCTTCACATCCATTTGCCAGATCTCATAATCCAGGTATGCAGCAATGGCAAGGAGGATTCTGATTGACTTAACCATGGCTACCGGCGAAAACGTCTCGTCATAGTCAATGCCTTGCCTTTGACGATATCCTTTCGCCACTAGTCTAGCCTTGTATGTGTCAACCTGTCCATCTGCACCGATTTTCCTTTTGAAAATCCATTTGCAGCCGATAGGGACCTTCCCTTCGGGTACATCAACTAAGTTCCAAACTTTGTTGGTGTACATGGACTGTATCTCTGAATCCATTACCTCTTGCCATTTCTCGGAGTCTACACTACGGATCGCCTCCTGGTACGACTGAGGATCATCATCCTCATCGATACATACCTTAGAGGACCCCTCTGAGACATGTCCAACATATCTCTCAGGTTCTCTCGGTAGTCTACCAGATCTCCGTAGTGTCAGTGTTTCACCTTGAATAGGATCAACCGATACAGTCTCATCTAATGAGTTTGTGTCTATGGGTTGTGGTTCTTGGACCTCGTCCAATTCTATCTGGCTCCCACTATTTTTCTGGAGTAGATATTCTCTGTCCAGAAATACAGCTCTCTTGGCCACTAAGACCCTTTGCTAAGAAGGGTGATAGAATTAATATCCAAACGTCTCCTTTGGATATCCCACAAACCTACACTTATCGGTTCTCGACTCAAGCTTATCACTATCGTTCTTCTTTACATGGGTAGGACACCCCCAAATTTTAATATGATTAAAATTTGGTTTCCTGCCCTTCCATATCTCATATGGTATAGAAGGAACTGATTTACTTGAGATCCTATTCAATAAATAAGCCGCAGTCTCTAACGCATAGCCCCAGAGAGACAAGGGTAGTCCTGTCATAGACATCATGGATCGGACCATGTCTAACAAGGTCCTGTTTCTCCTTTCGGATACACCATTATGCTGTGGTGTATACGGTGGAGTCCACTGAGAAACTATTCCATGATCCTTAAGATAAGAAGTGAATTCATGGCTTAAGTATTCACCTCCTCGATCCGATCGAAGAGCCTTAATACTTTTGCCAGTCTGTTTCTCTACTTCATTCTTGTATTCCTTAAACTTCTCAAAGGCTTGTGACTTATGTCTCATTAAATACACATAGCCATATCTAGAGAAGTCATCAATAAAAGAAATGAAATAGAGATAACCTCCTTTTACTTCTATGGACATGGGTCCACATACATCCGAGTGTATGAGCTCAAGAAGGTCAACAGCCTTCTCACCATGTCCACCAAAGGAGGCCTTGGTCATTTTCCCCATGAGACACGACTCACAGGTATCAAATGGCTTGTATTCGAACGAATTCAAATACCCATTTGAGTGTAAGTGAGAGACTCTTTTCTCACCTACATGACCAAGTCTGCAATGCCATAGATATGCAGAATTCACTTCATCAGCATTGAAAATTTGCATAACATTAGAACGTGTATCTAATACATAAAGACCATTGACTAATGAACCATTGGCTATAACCAAACCATTATTCATTATAAAGCACCAAGTGCTATTAAAAGTCAATGTATATCCAATGTTATACAAGCCAGAGATTGAAATAATGTTCTTAATAATATTAGAAACATAATAACAGTCATTCAACTACAGAATGACTTCTGATGGCAAACTGAGGCGTGCAGTCCCGACAACTTTGGCAGAAACTAAAGCTCTATTACCCATCCTCAGTTCAATCTTCTTTTTGCCCAATCGCCTTCTATTTGCCATCACCTGCACAGAATTACAGATATGAGATGCACATCCAGTATCCAATACCCATGATGTGGATTCCATATATGACAAATTAAGGTCTATGACAAAAATACCTTCATTTAGAATTGCCTTGCAATTTCTTTTCCAATGCCCAGTTTCCCCGCGTCGAAAATATTTATCTTCCTTTTCATTCTTCTTGCCCTTCCCTTTGTCAACTTTGGCGATTTGCTTACCCGTGGCCCTTTTCTTTCCCTTCCCTTTGTTACTTGTAGTGGATATCTGGGTGGCCTTCCTTTTCTCATTGGCCCGACCAATAATCATTACAGAAGAAGATGATTTATCTTTCTGCATAGTTCCTTCAGCACTCTTTAACATGTTGAGCAGCTCCGGGAGAGTTGCATCAATTATATTCATGTTAAACTTTATGATGAAGGAAGAAAAGGAATCGGGCAATGACTGGAGTATAAGATCAATGCACAGTTCAAGATCCAACTTGAACCCCAGTGCATTGAGTCTCTCTATCCACTCCATCATTTTCAGTACATGAGCATGTACTGAAGAACCCTCAGACATCCGTGTCCTGAAAAGCCTTTTGGAGATGTCATACCTCTCAATCCTACCCTGCTCCCCGAAGAGCTGGCGTAGATTGAGAAGTATACTTCTACAATCAGTCTTTTCAAATTACCTCTGCAGCTCGGGAGCCATAGAGGCCAACATGTAACATTGGGCTAGGGAGGAGTCCTCAGACCACTTGTCATAAGCCAGTAACTCGCCCTCGTCGGCATCAGGAGCTGGCTCAGAATGAACCGTGTCTAACACGTATGCAATCTTTTCGGCGGTAAGGACTATGCGTAGATTTCGCAGCCAATCCGAGTAGTTTGGTCCAGTTAATCTATTTGCATCCAAGATGCCGCGGAGGGGGTTAGACGACGACATTATAATCTGGATAAGAAATAAAAGACAACTTAGCATGTGTTCAAATTCTAACTTAGATGTGGTTTTCTATCTTAGTTAGTCCCACTATTTTTCGATCGGACTATATAACCCTCAGTATATAGAACGGGAGATCAGCGAGATCTACCTAGTGGGTCGGAATCCCAACGAGACTGATGTACGACCTTGTGGAAAGCACAACATGCCATACACCATCTCAAGGGTAGTCAACAAGCACTTGCATCTAATGCATTATCCGATATTCGGCCCCCGAGAAATCATCCCCTTGTGGAAAGCACAACAAAGGATATTCTCCGTTAGATCTTACCATCATTACAACATAGCAATGAGTTCATGACCCGACCCTTGTGGAAAGCACAACAAGGCCGAGTTCAATTCCTCACCCCATTGAGGCCGAGCCTTGGAGTTTAATCCCGCCCCCAAACTCATGAACCTTGCGGAAAGCACAACAAATCCACGAAATGAAGATGTTCATTCACTCCATAATGATGGAGGGCCACGACGACTCCTAGAGCCACGCTTACCAGATCTAAAATTTAATCGCGAGGGACTTTAATTTTATCTTGATCTCACCCTAGGTGGTAATATAAATATATCTAATATATTTACCGTACCTAGTAGTTTGCACAAAATAAATGCATCTAATGCAAAATAAACGCAAGTGATCATGGACTTTAACCCTAATGTAACTAAGACATCCGGCCCGCTTCCGAAGCAGCTGGATCGTCCTCATCGGGTGTGCTCCGCACTTTCAAACTCCGACGCCGCATCAATTACAACTTTTACACGGCACGCAGGCTGGAAAAATTAAATTACATGTGACTCAAATTTCAGCAGCCCTCAGGGCGAGTACAACAATTGAGGAAGATAGAAGTACATTGGAATTTTAACAGAGAGAGAAAGGAGGTTCGCAGACCCCAATTAATTACATGAATCCAAGTCCATGATCACTTGCCAACCCATTCAAATAAAATCAATCAAGGTTTATTTTCTAAAAATAATCCTTACTTTGAATTTAAAAATGGGATGTGCAAACAAAAACAGGCTAACTTTGTTTAATTTTAAAAATCAAAGCATGATTAACTAAAATTAAACACACAAGCATGTCAATACAAGGTAAAAAAGGTAAAGCACGTAAAGAACCATCATTTTCTACAGGGGCATCTAATTGAGATAATTAATTAAATTTAAATTTAAATTTAATTATCTAATAATCAAATTTAAATTCAAAATTTAAACATGCCAATAATTTAAATTTAAATTCAAACTAATTATCCAATAATATGGTTTGAAAGTAAATTTAAAATAATGCATTATCCTCAATTAGTAATTTTCTAAAATTTAAAATTTGAATTTAACAATTATCTAATAATTAAAAATTCAAATAATTGAATTTTCCACATTTAACTTCAATAAAATTTATAATTTAAAATTTCTAATTATCTAATAATTAAAAATTCAAAAATTAAAATTTACTAAAGTAACTTCAATGATTACCATTTTATCCCAAGGTAAATAGTAATTATCTCACCTCCGTAAATTCAAATCGGTTAAATAAAATTTACCATTTGACATTTACCATTGAGATAACACAATTAACCTACTACATAAAATTTGATTTAATTTACTATGTATTTTGATATATATATCTAATATATATATATATTAATATTAGAGCACAATAAATTTAAAAAAAGGTAATAACGTAATTTTTTTTAATTTAAAAAAAAATTTGGCCTACGGTGGGGTTCCGCCCGGCGCGCGGGGTGCGCCCACGCGCGCGCGGGCGTTGAGAGGGGGGCGTCTGCACCACCGCCGGTGGCGGGGGGGGGGGGGGGGGGGGCGGGGAGGGAGGTGGGGGGGCTGGATCGCCCCTACCACCGGGGGGGTGGGGGGGGGGGGGGGGGGGGGGGGGGGGGCGTCTGCACCACCGCCGGTGGGGAGGCGGTGGGGGGGGGGGGTGAGGGGTGGAGGGGGGGATGGGGGGCTCGGTCATGCCCGGCGAGGGTGGGGGTGGGGAATAAAATAAAAATATTTTTTAATTTATTCTTAATCTAAAAAATGTAGAAATTTTTTTGAATAAATTATTTAATATTATTTTTAATATATTATTTAATTCATGTTATATAAATAATATAATTTATGTTTAATTTATGTTGTAGAAATATCATTTTTATGTTGTATTATTTAATTCATTTTGTAGAAATAATATAAATACTATTTAATTCATGTTGTAGAAATAAATTTATTTTTTGATGTGTTATTTAATTCATGTTTAAATATTAGATTTAATTGAGATGTATTAAATTTTAAATTTAGTCTTGCATGTTGTAGAAATATTGATATTAATATTATTATTAGTTGTAGATGTAAAATATTTTTAAATACATAATGTATATTAGTTAATTTAATTGCATAATGTAATTTAAGTAGACATATTTTTAATGTAAATATAATTTTAGTGTTGAATATTTTATAAATAATTTTAAAGTTAATTTATATGTATAATGTTAATTACTTAGAAATGTTTATAATTTATATGTATAATGTAATTTAATTAGAGATGTAATTTTAAATATATAATTAGTGATAAATAATTTTAAAGTTAATGTATATGTATTAATTATAAATATTAACGTTATATGTATGTTTTAGAAATAATGATATTATTTAGAACTAAATTATATTAAGATGTATGAAATATTGAATTTAGTCTTGCATGGTAGGCAAATAATGAAATTATTTTCATTGTTAGTTGTAGATGGGAAATAATATATTTTTATAATTTGTATTTCTTAATTTTAGGAGATAGCACTCTATGGCTCCTAAGGAACGAACAAATGATATTGGGTGGTCACACGGAGTTTTGTTGGATGGCAACTGTAGGTGTTGGCATTGTAACTATTGTAAAATAGAACACCGGGGAGGAGGGGTGTCTCGGTTGAAGAAGCATTTGGCAGGAGGAGCCGGGGCAGGATACTCTGAGCTTGCTGGGTGTACCCATGTGCCTAGAGATGTGAAACTTGCAATAGCTAGGCACCCGCGGGAGAAGAGAGTTGAGATGCAAGAAAATGAAAAAAAGAAGAAAATGGATCAAGCGGCAGTGAGCGGAATAGCAAGCGGCAGCAACGAGGAGGAATGTGCATGGACACCCAGTGACGAAGACGAACAAGCACGTACTGAGCATGCTAATGTGTATGTCACTGTGAACGATCCATACGAAGCCGAGTTTCGTGAGGCAGTACGTCAGAGCAGGGAAGAGTCAAGACATCCCGAGGAGACGAGAGTCTGTAGTCGCGAGGCGGCAAGGACCGGGGCATCAAGGAGTGGTGGCTCATCTACGACTCGACAACCACGAGACATAAGGAGTTTATTGACTGGTGACTCGGGGACACAAAGAAAAAGGACACAATCAATCAACATTGAAGATGTGGAGCCCGGTGCACTATCCCGAGAGCATGGCAAGCAAACGAGGATGGACGATGCATATGGCCAGAAGGGACCTAAATGGAAACTTGGTCAGGCTGTTGTAAAATGGTGGCACCACGCGGGTCTGTCTTTCAATGCAGCCAATAGTCCTTACTACAAGCCAATGTTTCAGGAAGCACAGGTCCTTGGGCTACACGTGCAGCCACCTACAGCGAGAGAATTGACTGGCGTATATCTTGATGACCAAGTTGCTGAGATCAAGAGTTACATTGACTCATTCAAGTGGAAATGGACAAAGTACGGAGTCACACTGATGTGTGATGGATGGTCAGGTACCACAAAATCTAGGCTGATCAACTTCCTTATTTATTGTGACAGACA
Source organism: Amorphophallus konjac (assembly GCA_022559845.1). Lineage (NCBI taxonomy): Eukaryota > Viridiplantae > Streptophyta > Magnoliopsida > Alismatales > Araceae > Amorphophallus > Amorphophallus konjac. Next base: position 127,682 of record JAHNEJ010002099.1, read on the forward strand.
TGTATTCTTTCACAAAACAGTAGATGCGTCTGGTCAAATTCACAGTCACCAATATATTTTGTCATTGATGGAGCAAGTGGTGACTGAGATTGGGGAGGAGTACATTGTGCAAGTGGTGACTGACAATGGGTCGAACTATAAGAAGGCTGGGGAGGCGCTAATGAAGAAAAAACGGCACATTTTCTGGACCCCCTGTGCAGCACATTATGTAGATCTGATGCTGAAGGAGATTGGGCAGCTTCGTATGGTCAAATCTGTGGTCGAGGTGGCACAAAAAATCACGAAATATATCTACAACCACACACTTATATTGGCATAGATGAAGGAGCATTGTGGCGGCGAACTGTTGAGGCCTGACATCACACGATTTACCACCAACTACATCGCATTGCAGAGCCTACTGAAGCACAAGGATGAGTTGAAGCAAATGTTTAGATGTGAGACCTGGCTGAGTTCCTCTTTTGCTGCTTCACGTGAAGGGGCGGAGGTCGAGGGGATTGTCAACACCTCAAATTTTTGAGTTAGAGTGAAGGTATTAGTGTCATTGATAGAGCCACTGTATGAGGTACTGCGATGTGTGGATGGGGATAGAGTACCAACCATGGGGTTTGTGTACAGCAAAATAGAAGCTGCCAAGTGAAAGATCCTTACAACGTCCAAAAAATATGGACCCACCATTCTAAAGATTGTGGAGGACAGATGGGTCAGACAAATGAGCCGCGATCTTCACATGGCAGGTAAACACTTACATTCTCGTCCAATCAATGAACTGTGATTTTCAGTTGATACTAATATGTAATTCATTGTCTTACGATTGCAGCGTACTATGCCTTCCAATATGCTCGGGGCCTTGCTTATGACGATATGTTGATAGAATCGGTCAACATTATGGTAGACCGATTGTCTTTCACCCCAACAGATGCTGTTGATGCATTGAATGAGGTATACTTGGATATTTTAGCATTGGGAATATGAAATGAAATATACACTTAATATTTTTTGATAATACAGATGAAAATATTGAGAGAGGTAATTGGTTCATTTGCGACACCTAATGCCATGGCCAGTCGTGACAGACTCGACCCAGGTAATGTGTCTTCACAATGTACCTTCTATATCTCGAGAAGTAATTTTTACATCTAATTTTTATATTGTACGTGATCTATCTTAAACACAGCTGAGTGGTGGCTAAATTACGGCACAAGTGCACCCGTATTAAGGAAGATCGCAATGAGAGTTCTATCGCAAACATCCTCGTCGAGTGGGTGTGAGCGGAATTGGTCGACGTTCTCATTCTTGCACACTAAGTTGAGGAATAGGCTGACACACCGCAAGCTAGACAAAATGGTGTATGTTCATTACAACATGAGGCTAAAGGTCCGGCATGTGCAAATGGATACAAGGAGAGGAGAGGGAGATTACGACCCAACGGATGCTGTGTACTTGCGAGACGATGATGACCCTATGGTAGCATGGGTTGCAAGAGCCACAACCGAGCGTGGTGAGGCAGAATTTGACGAGGAGGCTGAAGAACATGGCGAGACACCACGGCCTAATACTTTTCTCGCATCAGCTGTACAAGAGGCAGTGGGGGAGGGAGATGACATCTATGTGCAGTTGGGTGGTGACGAGTCCGCAACGAGACGTGATGATGAAGTTAATTTAGACGAAAACCTTGTCATTGGGGGTGGAGACACATCGTATGCGTACGATGATACAGCATGGGAGCGATTGATGCAACCTCCATCAATTGAGCGTCAAGAGCCACCTCAGGTGAATTAATACATGAAAATCGAATCGCAAATTTCATTAGATAGCGTAGTCATATATTGATGTATGCTGATGTAAGAAATATATTACAGGTCGGTCCGACAAATGACAACATTGCGGGAGAACAGTGGTCCCGAGTTGCTGCACCGCGGCATTCAATATCTACGGAACCAAGAAGGTTATCCACTTCAAGAGAGGCTAGGGGGAGTTCCTCATTTAGAGATGTGAAAATATATTGTCATTTCTACATTTGTCCTGTTGTATTTCATTGATAATTGAATATATTATTCTTTCAATTGTGTAGTGTTCGGTAGCATCGAAACAACCATCTCAGTCTGCTGTCCCACGACGCTCAACTTTTAAGGCATCCAATCAGTCGTCTCAGGTATACGTACAGACTTACACAATAGAAAGTAAGTTGAAAAATTATCTAAGCAGGCTTCTGCTTCTCAGACATCTAGAGGGACACAACATGCAGCAGGTAAGTCGCCCCCTGCTCCACAGAAGAAAAAATCAGCATGGACCACATTATTCACCAGCAAGAAGGACAAGGGACCATCATTAAATCTGATAGATATTGCAGACATAGAGACATTAAATCCCAATGCAGATGACGACACTCCCGAGCCCTCTGTTGAACCCCGCATCAGTGGGAGTCATGACTCCGATGATGATAGTACACCGACATGGTCTTCATGCCATGGAGGTGGCGGTGGTGAAGTTGGTAAACGGAGTCATGGTGAGGATACTAGTGCTGGTGGCAGAGAGTACAACAGTGGTCATAATAGAGGTCGTGGGGGCCGTCAACATGCCGCATGGACAGAGGAGCAGCACTTCACACATGTCACGCAAGATGAGGACTACGGTGCTCCACCGGCAGGGACGAGACGGGCAGCTGATCATTGGGATCCCTACTATGGAAGTTCGGTTGCAGACAGTACCAGCTATCAAGATATGTTGTCTGATTTTGAGAATATGAGCACACATGACTCTCAGGGATCTGGAAGCTCGTATGGACGGTCATGGCCGCAGCAGCCGATGTATCATGGCGACTCAGATAACAGTAGTTCATTTTTCCCATCGTATCCATATCCTTATGCCGCAGTTGCGCCAGTAGAGGTCGTGTACGCACAAGGTTCGCTGCAGTATAAATACTACGTATGCATGTACTGGGAGAACTATTCAGGTTCAATGCGCTATGAAGACTATCTGTCATATATGTGTACCACGTTTAATGTCAAATTGTTTGGAGATAGGCACTGACCCAGTTTGGGTCCATACTCTTAATTAGTATGTATCATTTGGTTATATTTATAACTAACTAATAATTAATTGTAGATTTATTCATATATAGAGTTCTGTACTTATCATTGAAATCACTAATGTAAACTTTTACATCATTTGCAGGTCATCATGGACGGACGACGTCACCCTGCGTGGGAGCATGGATACTCTGTTGAGGGTGATGAACATGTGCACTGTAGATACTGCGAACATCGCGTCACCGGCATACATAGGTTTGCGGAGCACCTTGCGGGAGTAGGACGCGATGTTCGTGCATGCGACCGAGTTCCGGGAGATGTCCGACATTCCTTTCGGACACAGTTACACGATAGATACGGTTCTCGTAGCACACCTATGACATCTTCTTCTACGTCCCGGGTACCTCTACCACGAGCACAGGGCGGAGCAGGATCTTCCTCCACGTCTAGAGTTCGAGCAGCACTAGCACCAGTCGCATATGATAGAATTGAAGCTATAGATGTAGTGATGCCTTTTTTTTACAGATTTTCATGTACCCTCCACCGCAGCACACGACCCATCATTTGTACAGATGGTTACATATTTTCAGTCCCACCCACATGTACCTCCACCCACTAGGATAGAGTTACATTATACGGGTGATCAGTCTCATGTATCTGATGATGAGTTTTGGGATTCAGGTTTCACTGATGACGAGGATTAGTGAGTTTTGAGATTCGGACTTCACTGATGACGATGATTAGTGAGTTTTTGTATTTTATACTTCATGAATGAATGTCATTATTATGTCACTATTTACTTTTACATATTTAGTAATTAAAATAAATTTTTATGTATTATATATAATATGATGTTTGATTAAGCGGTGTAATATGTAATTTTTATATAATTAATTATGTGTAATTTAGTATGGATCTATTATCACAAAAAACTCTACATTCTAATATTTTTAAATATATATAACATTTAATCTTTCAAAAAAAAAATTATTAAAAATTTTAAAAAAAATTAAAAAATCACGCGCCGAGAGCCCGAGGGAGCGGACCGGGTCGCTGTACGACTCGGCCGACCCGACCCGTCCCGTGCTGTGACCGGGTCGACCGGGTTGGGCAGGTCAGCAAACCTTGGCATATAGTGTTTGGATTTGCATTTTAGACGGCGAGAGTTGAAAAGCTGCATACAGAACCATTCATTTGGCAAAAGTGCATCAGACAATCTTTTTTTTTTATTTTGGGTTGTTTACAAATGCATAGCTTTAAACTTATATATTTGTAAATAAACTCTTAATTTAGACATATTATCACAGATAATCCTGTTATACCCCAAATATTTACATTTGTACCCTCCCCAAATATTTGCGGTTAAACCTTTGTGATTCCCAAAGTGTCAACAATTAGCGAATATTCTAAGACTAAGCCATAAAATGGTTAGACATGCGAAATATTGAAAATGCATGTGTCCTCCTTCTGCCTCTCCTTCCCAACCCGAAACCCAACCCAATTTAGTGACAACGACGGCTGTAATTATATGTTCCCAACTGTAGGAAAATTTTGTGCAAAATCACGTGTAATTATATGTCGGGTGTTACATGCTCGACACTTGATTTTTTTAAATTTTTTTAGTGTTTCTCACCCCCAAATTATCTAGGTGAGAATGTCGTGTAACCAGAAGACATGACGTGAGGGTTACATAAAAAAGTTATCTCCTATAAATAGTGAAAAATATAATTTTTTTTATAATTTATGAGATTTAATTTTTATTTTTATATGACTCTCACGCACGTCACGTTATTATCTGGATACGTCTGGTCAAATTCACAGTCACCAATATATTTTATCATTGATGAAACAAGTGGTGACTGAGATTGGGGAGGAGTATATTGTGCAAGTGGTGACTGACATTGGGTCGAACTATAAGAAGGCTGGGGAGGAGCTAATGAAGAAAAAACGGCACATTTTCTGGACCCCCTGTGCAGCACATTGTGTAGATCTGATGCTGAAGGAGATTGGACAGCTTCGTATGGTCAAATCTGTGGTCGAGGTGGCACAAAAAATCACGAAAGATATCTACAACCACACACTTATATTGGCATAGATGAGGGAGCATTGTGGCGGCGAACTGTTGAGGCCTGACATCACACGATTTACCACCAACTACATCGCATTGCAGAGCCTACTGAAGCACAAGGATGAGTTGAAGCAAATGTTTAAATGTGAGACCTGGTTGAGTTCCTCTTTTGCTGCTTCACGTGAAGGGGCGGAGGTCGAGGGGATTGTCAACACCTCAAATTTTTGAGTTAGAGTGAAGGTATTAGTATCATTGATAGAGCCACTGTATGAGGTACTGCCATGTGTGGATGGGGATAGAGTACCAACCATGGGATTGGTGTACAGCAAAATAGAAGCTGCCAAGTGAAAGATCCTTACAACGTCCAAAAAATATTGACCCACCATTCTAGAGATTGTGGAGGACAGATGGGACAGACAAATGAGCCGCGATCTTCACATGGCAAGTAAACACTTACATTCTCGTCCAATCAATGCGCTGTGATTTTCAGTTGATACTAATATGTAATTCATTGTCTTACGATTGCAGCGTACTATCTACATCCGAACTTCCAATATGCTCGGGACCTTGCTTATGACGATACGTTGATAGAATCTGTAATGCCCCGGGTTTATCGGATCCTCGTTCGTGTGTCCCGGATATGGTTTATCATAGCGTCTGACTCTGTTGTGTCCGAAATTTTATTTCGGACATCTTTCGTGTTCGGATCGGTGCGATCCGGAGTCCTTTCGGAGGCCCGGAGGCGTTCCGCGACTTTTTCCGCGTGTGTTTTTCGATTCCCGACGTGGGTTTCGGCTTTCCCTTCGGAACCTCGTTGTGGGTGAACCGAGCCGTTCACCTAGGCGAGTGTGGTACCGTTGCGATCGGTGCGTTCTGAGGATCGCGAGGGTGTGATTTTCTATTTTTCAGGATTTTTCCGATTTTTCGGATTTTCCTATATATACCCCCACCCTCTCTCTTCCTCTTATTTCTCACTCTCACCCTCTCTCTCTTCTCCCACTCTCTCCTCTCACTCTCTCCTCTCCGGCGACCGACGGACCGAGGCGGGGCGATGCGGGCGAGGAGGACGGCGAGGATGGGTCGAGGATCGAGGCTCGAGGGCGCGGTGAAGCTCGACCGTGAGTTCGTGGAGCGGCGAGGCTTCAACGGCGTTTTCTTCGTGGATCGGCGTCCACGGTGCACGAAATCTTCGGTGGAGGTAGGGTGATGGACCCCCAGCTCGTGCACTTCCTTTCCCGCAAGTTTCGTAGGCTACGGTGAGCCGAGCGGGCCAAACGGGGTGATTTGGGCAAAATCCATGTTTTAGGGCTTGTGGGCCGATCTCCCGTTTCATTGCGTTTCTGGCCGATCCGAGGCCGTAGATGCATGGTAGGAGTTATTTGGGGACTTCCTGTAAGGTTTCGCACAGCACCTACGGGCGACGCAGCGGATAACAAAAATTTAATTTATCCGATTCCGGTATTATAGAAAGCTTAATCTGTGCTCTAATCGGTGTTTCTAATACCCTAATTACGGGTTGCGTGTTTCACCTTGCGCGGAACGACGCTGTCCGCTAAACCCGATGCAGAGAAACCGAGCCGCACAGCTGTACGGCCTCTAGAGCAGATCCACACGGACCCTTGCGCAGCGACGGTACCTCCCCGGCACGACCTTCCCCGGCTCTATCACCTTGTGGAGAGAGAGAGAGCAAGAGGGAGAAAGGGGGAGGCTAATCCTCCTCTTAAGCTTATGTGCTTGCTTAAGCTTAAGAGGTTGGAAGAAGAGAAGGCTCGAATGAGCATCACGTAGGTGGCTATATATAGAGTTTAGGTTTATTAGAAAAGGGTTCTAAAAGACCGAAACTGTATATATGTCCTATCCACTATTATACATATGTATTAAGCTCCATTTACACTCCTTTCCAAAAGGAATTAATACATACACTTGTATAATAATAATTCGTCACCCAAGAATCCATTGTGTGTGATCCTCTAGGTCCACAGTCACTCTAGTTTAAGGTCCATTAACTTCTAATTCTCAATTAGAAGTAGATTAAACGTATTCTTCGCTTCTACTAGAGCCGAACAATAGTTTAATTTATTCCGAACCTTTGATCACGTTGGGTCAAGTAAATCCGCGTGATCCTAGAGGACCCCGAGTTTAAACCAGCCTATCTGGTACCTGTAAGTCCACAGTTACCGCATCGATATAATCCCTCGCTCATTCTATGAGGCTGGTACGATCGAGGGTACGGTTTCTGTCAAACCCCATGATCGTGCCATTTGACTATGACCTCCTTAAAGTGTATGACGTCCGTCCTAAACGAACTCATACGACCCTGGCCAGGGATTTAACGAAGCGTCAATGTCATGACCCATTAACTGTCTGATATATACCCGACAGTGAGCGATCCCTTCTTGACCATTGATGATCTTCACACGTATCCTGAAGTGGTTAATGACTCGGCAACTCATGACTTATGGTTAAAGTCACTTAGCTAAATAATTAAACCATTCCAGTCCTCGTGTAAGATCCGATCAATGTCTCAGGTCAAAGGACCAACGATGCTACTATGACCGTTGGATCTTCAGTTGACATTAGGTATAATCAACCATCTGAAGATCCAATAGCGGATCAGTTCAGTGCACATCCTCCAAGGACATACACCTACACATATGTGTTGGTGCCCCGCACCAATGACCATGAGACTGGTCACTGACACATCATGTGTACTGGTTTAATAGGTAATCAAAGTCCCCGAGTGATTACCCTCCAACCAGGAACAATTTAAGGTATGTGTACATGTAAAGTCAATCTCATGTTCGAGATCCCATCTCGAGCTGACTTTACAACCACATATCCTAGGGACAATGTAAAGTAACACAATCGCATATTTACGCTCAAACACCACTTTATTAATGAACAAGATCGTACAACTATTGGGCCTACCCGACCTGAAATTGGCCTGTAACACACCAACACTAACAATCTCCCACTTGAACTACAGTCAATTGCCCACAACTTTGAGGCCCATCTTATCCCGATGACGCTCAAATACAGTCTGTGTCAAAGGCTTAGTCAGTGGATCTGCTATGTTATCTTCTGACGGTACATGCTCTACCATCACATCTCCACGATCAACAATCTCCCGAATAAGGTGAAAGCGCCTGAGAATATGCTTTGACCTTTGGTGAGATCTCGGTTCCTTCGCCTGGGCGATGGCCCCATTATTATCACAAAATAATGGGATGGGAGCTGATATCTCGAAAACTACGCCAAGTTCCAAGATGAATTTCTTCATCCAGACGGCTTCCTTAGCAGCTTCAGCTGCAGCAATATATTCCGCCTCCATCGTCGAATCTGCAGTCGTATCTTACTTGGAGCTTCTCCAACTGACTGCCCCTCCATTCAACATAAATACAAATCTAGACATGGATTTGCAGTCATCTGGATCTGACTGGAAACTAGAATCTGTGTAAGTTCTAAGCTGTAGGTCCTCTCCTCCATAAAGCAGAAAAAGATCCTTAGCCCTTCGCAGGTACTTAAGGATACCTTTTACTGCCTTCCAGTGCTCTTCGCCTGGATTTGCCTGATATCTACTGATAATGCTTAAAGCATTGGCAACATCAGGCCGTGTACATAGCATTGCATACATGATTGACCCTATCGCCGAAGCATAGGGTACCTTATTCATGTGTGCCACCTCCTCAGAAGTGTTAGGACTCATCCCCTTGGATAGACAAATTCCATGTCTCATGGGAATGAGACCTCTCTTGGAATTTTCCATCCTAAACCTTTTGAGGATAGTGTTTATGTACATAGATTGAGATAATCCTAGCATCCTTTTAGATCTATCTCGATAGATCCTTATGCCCAGCACATAGGATGCTTCTCCCAAATCCTTCATGGAGAAGGTCTTGGACAACCAAGGCTTAGTTGATGTCAACATCCCTACATCATTCTCAATGAGTAAGATGTCATCAACATAAAGGACCAAGAAGGTCACTGAGCTCCCACTGACCTTCTTGTAAACACAGGGTTCATCTTCATTTCGAATGAAGTTGAAAGATTTGACAGCCTCGTCAAATCTTAAGTTCCAGCTTCTAGATGCCTGCTTTAATCCATAAATGGACCTTTGAAGTTTGCATACCTTATTAGGATGTAGCTTGGAGGTGAATCCTTCAGGCTGTACCATGTACACCTCTTCTGACAGGTTTCCATTAAGAAAAGCTGTCTTCACATCCATTTGCCAGATCTCATAATCCAGGTATGCAGCAATGGCAAGGAGGATCCTGATTGACTTAACCATGGCTACCGGTGAAAACGTCTCGTCATAGTCAATGCCTTGCCTTTGACGATATCCTTTCGCCACTAGTCTAGCCTTGTATGTGTCAACCTGTCCATCTGCACCGATTTTCTTTTTGAAAATTCATTTGCAGCCGATAGGGACCTTCCCTTCGGGTACATCAACTAAGTTCCAAACTTTATTGGTGTACATGGACTGGATTTCTGAGTCCATTATCTTTTGCCATTTCTCGGAGTCTACACTATGGATCGTCTCCTAGTACGACTGAGGATCATCATCCTCATCGATACATACCTTAGGGGACCCCTCTGAGACATGTCCAACATATCTCTCAGGTTCTCTCGATAGTCTACCAGATCTCCGTAGTGTCAGTGTTTCACCTTGAATAGGATCAACCGATACAGTCTCATCTAATGAGTTTGTGTCTATGGGTTGTGGTTCTTGGACCTCGTCCAATTCTATCTGGCTCCCACTATTTTTCTGGAGTAGATATTCTCTTTCCAGAAATATAGCTCTCTTGGCCACTAAGACCCTTTGCTCAGAAGGATGATAGAAATAATATCCAAACGTCTCCTTTGGATATCCCACAAACCTACACTTATCGGTCCTCGACTCAAGCTTATCACTATCGTTCTTCTTTACATGGGCAGGACACCCCCAAATTTTAATGTGATTAAAATTTGGATTCCTGCCCTTCCATATCTCATATGGTATAGAAGGAACTGATTTACTTGAGATCCTATTCAATAAATAAGCCGCAGTCTCTAACGCATAGCCCCAAAGAGACAATGGTAGTCCTGACATAGACATCATGGATCAGACCATGTCTAACAAGGTCATGTTTCTCCTTTCGGATACACCATTATGCTGTGGTGTATACGGTGGAGTCCACTGAGAAACTATTCCATAGTCTTTAAGATAAGAAGTGAATTCATGACTTAAGTATTCACCTCCTCGATCCGATCGAAGAGCCTTAATACTTTTGCCAGTCTGTTTCTCTACTTCATTCTTGTATTCCTTAAACTTCTCAAAGGCTTGTGACTTATGTCTCATTAAATACACATAGCCATATCTAGAGAAGTCATCAATAAAAGAAATGAAATAGAGATAACCTCCTTTTACTTCTATGGACATGGGTCCACACACATCCGAGTGTATGAGCTCGAGAAGGTCAACAGCCCTCTCACCATGTCCACTAAAGGGAGCCTTGGTCATTTTTCCCATGAGACACGACTCACAGGTATCAAATGGCTTATATTCGAACGAATTCAAATACCCATTTGAGTGTAAGTGAGATACTCTTTTCTCACCTACATGACCAAGTCTGCAATGCCATAGATATGCAGAATTCACTTCATCAACATTGAAAATTTGCATAACATTAGAATCATCATCATCATCATCATCAGAGCCTTATCCCAATTAATTGGGGTCGGCTACATGAATCCTGTTCCGCCAAAGATTTCTATCAAGTGCAATATTAATATTTAAACTCAAGGAACTAATGTCCTTCCTAATAACATCGCACCATCTCATTTTAGGCCTTCCTCGAGCTCTTTTGCTAGCATCCACTAAGATTTGATCACATCTTTTAACCGGCGCTGAGTTAGGGCGACGAAACACATGTCCAAACCACCTGAGTCTATTTTCTCTCATTTTACTATCAATTGGAGCTATCCCTAAGTCCTTACGGATGCGCTCATTCCTAATCTTGTCTTTCTTAGTCTTGCCACACATCCATCTCAACATCCTCATCTCTGCTACACACATTTTGTGGATGTGTTCCTTTCGTACTGCCCAACACTCGGTACCATATAACAGAGCAGGTCTCACAGCCGTTCTATAAAACCTCCCTTTGAGTTTCACAGGCATACGACGATCACAAAGGACACCTGATGCACTTCTCCATCTTAACCAGCCTGCCTTAATCCTATGTGTAACGTCATCATAAATCTCCCCATTCTCTTGTATGATAGACCCTAAGTATCGAAAGCTACTACTCTTCGGAATGTTATGTCCGTCAATTAGAACCATGTCTTCCTGAACCACTCTCCCATTACTAAAATTACAGTGCATAAATTCTGACTTGCTCCTACTAATTTTAAAACCTTTAGACTCCAAGGCAAGTCTCCGACGCTCTAACTTAGCATTTAGAGCATCAATACTCTCATCAATTAAAACAATATCGTCTGCAAATAGCATACACCAAGGGATATCATCATGCAATTGTTTAGTTACTTCATCCATAACTAAGGCAAAGAGATACGGACTTAGTGCAGAACCTTGATGCAAACCTATAGAAACGGGAAATTCACCAGTCTCCCCAGCAATAGTTCGAACACTAGTAATAGCACCGTCGTACATATCCTTAATCAAATCAACATATCCTTGAGAGATTCCTTTCATTCTTGCATAACATTAGAATGTGTATCTAATACATAAAGACCATTAACTAATGAACCATTGGCTATAACCAAACCATTATTCATTATAGAGCACCCAGTGCTATTAAAAGTTAATGTATATCCAATGTTATACAAGCCAGAGATTGAAATAATGTTCTTAATAATATTAGGAACATAATAACAGTCATTCAACTCCAGAATGACTCCTGAAGGTAAACTGAGGCGTGCAGTCCCGACAGCTTTGGCAGAAACCAAAGCTCCATTGCCCATCCTCAGTTCAATCTCCTTTTTACCCAATCACCTTCTATTTGCCAGCACCTGCACAGAATTGCAGATATGAGATGCACATCCAGTATCCAATACCCATGATGTGGATTCTATATATGACAAATTAAGGTCTATGACAAAAATACCTTCATTTAGAATTACCTTGCAATTCCTTTTCCAATGCCTAGTTTCCCCGCATCGAAAACATTTGTCTTCCTTTTCATTGTTCTTGCCCTTCCCTTTGTCAACTTTGGCGAGTTGCTTACCCGTGGCCTTTTTCTTTCCCTTCCCTTTGTTACTCGTGGCGGATATTTGAGAGGCCTTCCTTTTCTTGTTGGCCCGGCCAATAACCATTACAGACGAAGATGGTTTATCTTTCTGCATGGTTCCTTCAGCACTCTTTAACATATTGAGCAGCTCCGGGAGAGTTACTTCAATCCTGTTCATGTTAAAGTTCATGATGAAGGAAGAAAAAGAATCAGGCAATGACTGGAGTATAAGATCAATGCATAGTTCAAGATCCAACTTGAACCCCAATGCATTGAGTCTTTCAATCCACTCCATCATTTTCAGTACATGGGCCTGTACTGATGAACCCTCAGACATCCGTGTCCTGAAAAGCCTTTTGGAGATGTCATACCTCTCAATCCTACCCTGCTCCCCGAAGAGCTGACGTAGATTGAGAAGTATACTTCTACAATCAGTCTTTTCAAATTGCCTCTGTAGCTCGGGAGCCATAGAGGCCAACATGTAACATTGGGCAAGGGAGGAGTCCTCAGACCACTTGGCATAAGCCAGTAACTCGCCCTCGTCGACATCAGGAGCTGGCTCAGAATGAACCGTGTCCAACACGTACGCAATCTTTTCGGCGGTAAGGACTATGCGTAGATTACGCAGCCAATCCGAGTAGTTCGGTCCAGTTAAGCAATTTGCATCCAAGATGCCGCGGAGGGGGTTGGACGATGACATGGTAATCTGGATAAGAAATAAAAGACAGCTTAGCATGTGTTCTAATTCTAACTTAGATGTGGTTTTCTATCTTAGTTAGTCCCACTATTTTTCGATCGGATTATATAACCCTCAGTATATAGAACGGGAGATCAGCGAGATCTACCTAGTGGGTCGGAATCCCAACGAGACTGATGTACGACCTTGTGGAAGGCACAACAAGTCATACACCATCTCAAGGGCAGTCAACAAGCACTTACATCTAATGCAATATCCGATATTCGACCCCCGAGAAATCATCCCCTTGTGGAAAGCACAACAACGGATATTCTCGGTTAGATCTAACAATCATTACTACATAGCAATGAGTTCATGACCCGACCCTTGTGGAAAGCACAACAAGGCCGAGTTCAATCCTTCACCCCATTGAGGCCGAGCCTTGGAGTTTAATCCCGCCCCCAAACTCATGGACCTTGTGGAAAGCACAACAAATCCACGAAATGAAGACGTTCATTCACTCCATAATGATGGAGGGCCACGACGACTCCTAGAGCCACGCTTACCAGATCTAAAATTTAAACGCGAGGGAATTTAATTTTATCTTGATCTCACCCTAGGTGGTAATATAAATATATCCAATATATTTACCGTACATATTAGTTTGCACAAAATAAATGCATCCAATGCAAAAATAAACGCAAGTGATCATGGACTTTAACCCTAATGTAACTAAGACATCCGGCCCGCTTCCGAAGCAGCTGGATCGTCCTCGTCGGGTGTGCTCCACGCTTTCAATCGTCGACGCCGCATTAATTACAACTTTTACATGACACACAGGCCGGAAAAATTAAATTACATGTGACTCAAATTCCAACAATGGAGGAAGATACAAGTACATTGGAATTTCAACAGAGAGAGAAAGGAGGTTCGCAGACCCCAATTAATTACATGAATCCAAGTCCATGATCACTTGCCAACCCATTCAAATAAAATCAATCAAGGGTTATTTTCTGAAAATAATCCTTACTTTTGAATTTAATAATGGGATGTGCAAACAAAAACATGCTAGTTTTGTTTAATTTTAAAAATCAAAGCATGATTAACTAAAATTAAACATACAAGCAGGCCAATACAAGGTAAATAAAGTAACGCACATAAAGAACCATCATTTTCTACAGGGACATCTAATTGAGATAATTAATTAAATTTAAATTTAAATTTAATTATCCAATAATTAAATTTAAATTCAAAATTTAAACATGTCAATAATTTAAATTTAAATTCAAACTAATTATCCAATAATTTTGTTTGAAAATAAATTTAAAATAATGTAATTATCCTCAATTAGTAATTTTCTAAAATTCAAATTTTGAATTTAATAATTATCTAATAATTAAAAATTCAAATAATTAAAATTTTCACATTTAACTTCAATAAAATTTAAAATTTTAATTTTCTAATTAACTAATAATTAAAAATTCAAAAATTAGAATTTATCGAAGTAACTTCAATTATTACCATTTTATCTCAAGGTAAATAGTAATTATCTCACATCGGTAAATTCAACACGGTTAAATAAAAATTAACATTTGACATTGACCATTGAGATAACACTATTTAACCTATTCGATAAAATCTTATTTAATTTACTGTGCATTTTAATATATATATCTAATATATATATTTATATATGCATCAATAAATTAAAAATAAGAATAAGCAAAAAAATTTTAAAAAAAACCTTTTTTTTATTTTTCACGCGGCCTCCGCAGGGGGGGGGCGCGGCCGCCCACGCGGAAGGCGTGGGCGGGCGCGCCCGCGTGGCGGGCGCCGCTCGCCACGCGGCGCGCCCGCACGCGGGCGCCGCCCCGCCCGCCCCAGCGGTCAGCGCCCACAGGCGCTGACCGCGGGTGCCGCGTGCGCCGCCCACGCGGCGGGCGCACTGCGCCCAGGCGCAGTGCGCCCAAACGGGTCAATAATTTTTTTTTTTAAAAAATTACTCCAGGGTGGCCAGCATCCTGGAAGAACGGGGATGTCCAACATCCCCTTCTAGCAATAACAATTGAAGCATTTAAACCCCTTTCAAATATGGTTCTAAACGGTAATAAAACACCGACCAGAGCGTGAACCTGGCTCTGATACCACTGTAAGGTTTCGCACAGCACCTACGGGCGACGCAGCGGATAACAAAAATTTAATTTGCCCGAATCTGGTGTTATGGAAAGCTTAATCTATACTCTAATCGGTGTTTCTAATACCCTAATTACGGGTTGCGTGTTTCACCTTGCGCGGAACGACGCTGTCCGCTAAGCCCGATGCAGAGAAACCGAGCCGCACAGCTGTACGGCCTCAAGAGCAGATCCACACGGACCCTTGCGCAGCGACGGTACCTCCCCGGCACGACCTTCCCCGGCTCTATCACCTTGTGGAGAGAGAGAGAGCAAGAGGGAGAAAGGGGGAGGCTAATCCTCCTCTTAAGCTTATGTGCTTGCTTAAACTTAAGAGGTTGGAAGAAG
The DNA here is from genome assembly GCA_022559845.1 of Amorphophallus konjac. Lineage (NCBI taxonomy): Eukaryota > Viridiplantae > Streptophyta > Magnoliopsida > Alismatales > Araceae > Amorphophallus > Amorphophallus konjac. Next base: position 143,203 of record JAHNEJ010002099.1, read on the forward strand.
AGAAGGCTCGAATGAGCATCACGTATGTGGCTATATATAGAGTTTAGGTTTATTAGAAAAGGGTTCTAAATGACCGAAACTGTATATATGTCCTATCCACTATTATACATATGTATTAAGCTCCATCTACACTCCTTTCCAAAAGGAATTAATACATACACTTGTATAATAATAATCCGTCACCCAAGAATCCATTGTGTGTGATCCCCTAGGCCCACAGTCACTCTAGTTTAAGGTCCATTAACTTCTAATTCTCAATTAGAAGTAAATTAAACATATTCTTCGCTTCTACTAGAGCCGAACAATAGTTTAATTTATTCCAAACCTTTGATCACGTTGGGTCAAGCAAATCCGCGTGATCCTAGAGGACCCCGGGTTTAAACCAGCCTGTCTGGTACCTGTAAGTCCACAGTTACCGCATCGATATAATCCCTCGCTCATTCTATGAGGCTGGTACGATCGAGGGTACGGTTTCTGTCAAACCCTATGATCGTGCCATTTGACTATGACCTCCTTAAAGTGTATGACGTCCGTCCTAAACGAACTCATACGACCCTGGCCAGGAATTTAACGGAGCGTCAATGTCATGACCCACTATCTGGTCGCGGTCACCAGGTGACCACTACCACGTTTTGGTTTCTGTTTGTGTTGTTTTGATCTCCGGTCGACGCGGTTGTGACCCAATGGTCGACCTCCGGCCTTGTGAGTATCTCGGACACCCCATGGGTTCTGTGTCTGTGTTTTTGGGGTGTCTGGAGGGACCGTATTGCCTCGATTAGCGTGCCCGTAGGTGTGGTGGGTCCGGGTGACCCCACGTGTTCTGGGCTTTCGTGTTACGCATGATCGAGTCACCGTGCATCGGTGGGTGTGAGGTGGGGTCTCCCCCGCATGTCGTGGGTTTCCTTTAGAAGGCGATTCCCATGTGGGCCATGTGCTTGGCCTTAGACTGCGAGTCCAGTTATCCGGCCTGGGACTAGAGGTTTCCCGCTTGCTACAAGATGGGAAATCGTCGTGGTGGCTTGTGTGCTGCCCTGAGAATCGTGCTTCTGTGTTTTCCGTGTGGCCCGTGTGGGTGGCCTTGGTCCCTTGCGTTCCCTTCCCGAGGGGGTGGTCTTGGCGACTCGTGAGCTGTCTCGGTACTTGTGCTACCGTGGTTTTAGACCTAGAGATTGGACTAGATTGACGGCCTTGTGCTGTTGCGTACAACGGTCTTGACCCCGAGCCTTGTGACTCAAGGACCGTTGGGTGTAGTGCGTCTGGAGGACTGTCTAGAATCCAGTGGCTTAGCGCCACTTGAGTTTTCTCGACTCTAGCGCACGGTGCGTGCGTGGCCGTGGACTGTAAGTCCCGTTTCTTCTCCGACTGTGGTCACCGTGCGACGAGGCCGGTACGTGGGGTGGTCCCCGTACGTCGTCGGATTCGGACGTTATTTTCCGTTGAGTTGAGAGTCTACTCCTTCAGTGACCCTCCACTAGTCGTAGCCTACCAGTACGCGTGTGCTGGTCGCACCAGGGAGTGGTGTACGGGCTTACCCTGAGGGTGGTTTTAGAGTGGTTTCCGTCGGGCCCCTCATCGTAGCCAGAGTCCGGCTGCGGGGGAAAACCAGTCAGAGGGCCAGACCTAGGACGCGTGGTCTGTGTGTGCACACGTGGTTGGGGACAGTGGACGCACGTCGACGGGCGTGACCCCAGCTAGTCACTTATTTGTGGTTACTTGTACGATGTTCGCGCCTCGGGTAGGATCTACCACGTCTGGCGGTTCACCTGCGGTGCGGTGTAAGACGTCAGGGGACGCTACCGGCTGTGCTTCTAGTGGGTGGTACTCCTGTCGAGTACGGAGTGACAGACTGTCAGTCTCTGTGTCTTTGACCTTCGGGTTTTCGGTCGTGTTGACCGGTGAGTTCGGTTGTTTCACCTTGGCGCGTGTGTCGGTTCATGCGCCGTGAGACCAGTGCTAGTGGCTTTACCGAGGTGGCGTCTCGTGGTGCGGTACCCGCGATCGGATGGTCGGGGTTGCACCTTGGACAGCGTGTCCAGGTTGGCTATCCGGGGGACAGACCTCAACGGCGTGGTTGCCGTGTATTTTTACTTCGGTAGGTGTCACTAGTGTGGTTCGGTAGCTTCGACGGCGTGATCGAGGTCTGCCTTCTGGCAGTAGGAGTAGCTGTAGTGCCGAGTTTTTGACCGGCCACCGGTGTGCTGTTCCTGCTGTAGTTGTAGCTCTCCTTTCCGCTACCGCCGTTGTTTCCGGTTGGGGTTCCGCGGGATCCCTACTGAGTCTCTGTTTTGGAGACTCATTCCCTGCTTTTCAGGGGTAGCGGTTCTTCCTCGCGGTTCGAGGGTGCGGAGCAGAGGTTCTCAGTTGCCAGCTTGTCGGGCCGAGTGTTCACTTGGCATGTGGTACGTTTTACTGCTTTAGACTGTACTTTCTGTTGGACTGGACTCTGTTGTAGCTGTAGTTGTTTATTTATTTCTGTTAATTGTTGGATTGTCCTGCTTTATTTCCTATTTCTTTGTGCCTCTACACTCCTTTTAGCCCTTCTGAGCCCTCCCGGCTCGTGGGCGGTGGTTCGAGTCTCGGATTATCGGGCCTTCCCGGTAATCAGATTCTCGGGTCGTTACAGCTGGTATCAGAGCGGTGGTTGTGGACGTACATAGGAATTCAAAATATTACAGTGATCAGAGTCCGTAAGGTCCAGTACAGTCGGCAACTGGCTTAGGGTTTTGTGTTCGCTTTCCGCCTAGTTTCTCGCTTGAGAGCTTGAGTGCGCTGTGCGGCACTGTGAATGTGGTTGCTGTCCGTGGCTTTCGTGCCAACATGGGGTCTAAGGATCAAGGTCGAGAGCCTTCTCCCTCATCGGTGGTGGCCCTGGTTGTGCTGCGTTGGGCAGAGGTTGCTGGCAGGCGTGAGTTCGCGGAATCTGTGGTGTGGTCAGGTGGCCGGAGAGGACTGTTCGTGGTTAAGTGGCCGTGAGCGCGCTCTGAGGGAGCTGCTGTCGGTTTTGGCCACTCCAGCTTGAGATTTATCCAGCCCCTGAGGTTTTCAGGTCGTGGTTTAAGGTGGCAGAGCGGGTGTTCTGATCGAGAAGTGTGCTCGGGTGAGCGGAGGATCTTCTCGGTGAGCGGCTGTTTCGTCGTGCTATGTGGCGTCAAAAATGACGTGTCGGTCTCGATTGTTTTATGGATTTCGAGGCAGGATTGGGCTGTGGTGTCCCAGTAAGTCTTGCTCCTGCGCTCTTGTGTGCGAATGGGGTGTGTTCGCCCTGGAGTTGGTTTGAGATGTGAAGGCTCCGCGGCGAGTTCGAGACTCGAGGATGAGCATCGGCGGTTGTTGTTATGGCTCGTGTTGCGGCTCTTGGCATGCCGTGTTACAATTCGAGGAATTGCAGCGGTGATGCATCGAGAGATGCTGTGATTGTGGTCCGACGTGACACTCGCCGAGTGTGTCGGAGGCGCTGACCTGATGGAAGTGATGGTTTTCCTTGGTGCTGGATGGTGCTGTTTCCAGCGTGCGCGAGGTTCGAGGTCAGGTCGAGCGTGGAGTTCTTCCGTTGGTCGAAAGTGCGCTGGTTTCTCCTTTGGTTGGAGAGATTGCGTTCGGCTAAGGATCTTCGTCTTGCATTGTGTGTTCGGATTGGTTGGCCTTGTGTGCCATGAAGTCCGTGCGAGACGTGCTCCTTGTCTTGGCAGGGTGGTTGCCTGTGAAAAGTCGTGCCCATTCCCTTGTCGTGTGAGGGTGCTGGCGCTGTTCCGGAAGGACGAGTACTGATTGGGCGGTGTTTGCTTTCTCGACTGTGCGCGCGGATTTGAGTGCGCAGCGGAAGCGTGGAGGGCCCATAACCCACTGGTTCAGGATCGTAGCGTTGGTTGCTACGGGCGGATTCCTGAGTTTGCGTTGAGCATCGGAGGATGGGTTCCTCGGTGTGAAACGTGTTGTTGCCGTGCCGTTGCTCGAGGTATTATGGTTGTTGGCACTGGCAGGATGGAGTGTTGGGGAAAAGTGCTGACTAGTGCGCCACATGAGTACCATGTTCCTGTGTTGGAAGCCGTGTTAGGCGTCGGTGTTGGACCTGGATGAGGTTGTTGAGGATGTCGCCTGACGGAGGTCGAGGACGTGTTGTTCAGAGTCGGTGGCTTGGCGCCCGACTTGTGTTCCCAGTCGTGTCCTCGGATGAGATCATTTTTGGGGAAGTGGTCTCTGGCAGACTATGGGTCCCGGTTGACGGCTATGAGTGGCTGGTGAGGCTAACCGTGTGACCGACCACAGCAGTGTCTGTTGGTTCTACGGTCTTGTCGGATTGTGACGGTGAGATGTTTATTGCTTAGGGACCCGTGAGCACTGTTCAGGTGGTGTCCCATGGCTCTGTGGTAAGGGCGGAATCGGGATTGGCAGGTGTCCACTTGCATTGATCGAAGGATTTGATGGGACCAGATGGATGAGTGACGCCTGTGGGCGGAGGCCATTTGTGAGATGGGCGTCGGAGGATGGTCCTTGATAGGACGTTGGTGTCGCAATGGTTATCCCTGGTTTGGTGACCAGCATGGGATGATTCCCCTGTGAGTCTGAGTCCAGTGAGGTGATGATTGAAGACACCAGGATCCCTCATTTGGTTTCGTCGTGCTCCCCGAGAGGGTCGAGTTGGAGCGATGTTCGAGCTCGGATGCGGTGTCCGAGAGGAGTGCAGCTCGAGATGCGGCATCAGTCTGTGTGTGAGTCGACGGATGGCTTGCCGAGGTTCGGAATGTTTCCTTTGGACCCGGTCGAGGACCAGGAAAGAAGGAAGAAGCTGAGCAAGCAGAGGTTTCCCGTTGATGAGCAGTTGGTGACCAGTGGATGGTATTTCCAGAGACAGAAGATGCTGGTTGTTGGGGCTCGAGTGTGGCGAGAGCCGTGTGCCAGCGAGACCTTTGGTGGTCGTTTCTGTGATGTGCCTTTTCGGATGGGATCTGGACTTTGTCGAAGTTTGTCTTCTGACGAGAGTTGGCACAGTGTTATGTCCGGCTTTCGGCTTGCCATGTGTGAGGTGTTTCTTGGTGCTGAGCCGATGTTCTGGTTGCGGTCTGCGGAGAGGACTGCTTGAGCTGGTGGAGGCTCTGTTTTGGTTGCTCCCTTGAGGAGGGTGTGCGACCTGTCAGCTAGCTGCGAAGCTGATGTGCGATTTGTCTGCTGACCATAGGATGGATCGGTAGCTGTTGCTCATGTCGAGGGTTGTGTTTCCGCGGTGAGCGAGATTGTGGCTGCGGTGCCATGGTTGATTCTCGCATTGTCTGAGGTGATGCCGGACTGTGTCCTGCGGTATATGCCTGCTCTGTTGGCCAGTGTGCTCGGCGCGAGGAGCGAGGTGTTGCTTGTGATTATAAGTCTGGCTGTGTCCCTCAGGACCGGTGTTTTCATGAGAATCGAGGTTTCTGTACTGGGGCTCTGACAGCGTTGTCCGTTGGTTCGGTGTTCTTCCCCTATGAGTTCGTGCTTGGTCCTGAATTTCGAGGACGAAATTCCTTTAATGGGGGAGGGCTGTAATGCCCCGGGTTTTTCGGATCCTCGTTCGTTGGTCCCAAATCTGGTTTCTCGGAGCGTCCGACTCCATTGTGTCCGAAATTTCGTTTCGGACATCTTTCGTGTGGACATCTTTCGTGTTCGGATCGGCGCGATCCGGAGTCGTTTCGGAGGCCCGGAGGCGTTCCGCGACTTTTTCCGCCTGTGTTTTCCGATTTCCGACGTGGGTTTCGGCTTTCCCTTCGGAACCTCGTTGCGAGTGAACCGGGCCGTTCACCTAGGCGAGTGTGGTACCGTTGCGATCGGTGCGTTCCGAGGATCGCGAGGGTGTGGTTTTCTATTTTTCAGGATTTTTTTGATTTTTCGGATTTTCCTATATATACCCCCCACCCTCTCTCCTCCTCTCATTTCTCACTCTCACCCTCTCTTTCTTCTCCCACTCTCTCCTCTCACTCTCTCCTCTCCAGCGGCCGACGGACCGAGGCGGGGGCGAGGCGGGGCGATGCGGGCGGGGAGGACGGCGAGGATGGGTCGAGCATCGAGGCTCGAGGGCGCGGTGAAGCTCGGCCATGAGTTCGTGGAGCAGCGAGGCTTCAACGGCGTTTTCTTCGTGGATCGGCGTCCACAGTGCACGAAATCTTCGGTGGAGGTAGGGTGATGGACCCCCAGCTCGTGCACTTCCTTTCCCGCAAGTTTCGTAGGCTACGGTGAGCCGAGCGGGCCAAACGGGGTGATTTGGGTAAAATCCATGTTTTAGGGCTTGTGGGCCGATCTCCCGTTTCATTGCGTTTCTGGCTGATCCGAGGCCGTAGATGCATGCTAGGGGTTATTTGGGGGCTTCCCTATGTTTTTCCCCTCATCCGTGGATGTTTGAGGGCGTGGCGTGGATTTTTGGGGTTTTCCCGCCGTTCTCGGTTTTCCGAAATGGTCGCGGTCCACCAGAAACCGCGTTCATTGGTCGCGGTCTTGGGAGAACCGCGTTCATCCTTTGTGTTTTGGTCGAGGAGGCCTTCGAGCGTCGCGGTCGTGCGATAGACCGCTTTGGTCTAGTCGCGGTCATGGGATGACCGCTACTATCTGGTCGCGGTCCTCGGGCGACCGCTACCAGCGGGGTTGCGCGTGGCTAGTTGCGGCCGTGAGGTGACCGTGACAGCATGGTCGCGGTCTCCGGTCGACCGCTACCATCTGGTCGCGGTCCCCGGTCGACCACTATCTGGTCGCGGTCACCAGGTGACCACTACCACGTTCTGGTTCCTGTTTGTGTTGTTTTGGTCTCCGGTCGACCCGGTTGTGACCCAGTGGTCGACCTCCGGCTTTGTGAGTATCCCGGACACCCCATGGATTCTGTGTCTGTGTTTTTGGGGTGTCGGGAGGGACCGTGTTGCCTCGATTAGCGTGCCCATATGTGTGGTGGGTCCTGGTGAGCCCACGTGTTTCTGGCTTTCGTGTTACGCATGATCGAGTCACCGTGCATCGGTGGGTGTGAGGTGGGGTCTCCCCCGCATGTCGTGGGTTTCCTTTGGAAGGCGATTCCCATGTGGGCCATGTGCTTGGCCTTGGACTGCGAGTCCCGTTATCCGGCCTGGGGCTGGAGGTTTCCCGCTTGCTACAAGATAGGAAATCGTCGTGGTGGCTTGTATGCTGCCCTGGGAATCGTGCTTCTGTGTTTTCCATGTGGCCCGTGTGGGTGACCTTGGTCCCTTGCGTTCCCTTCCCGAGGGAGTGGTCTTGGCGACTCGTGAGCTGTCTCGGTACTTATGCTACCGTGGTTTTAGACCTAGAGATTGGACAAGATTGACGGCCTTGTGCTGTTGCGTACAACAGTCTTGACCCCGAGCCTTGTGACTCAAGGACCGTTGGGTGTAGTGCGTCTGGAGGACTGTCCACAGTCCAGTGGCTTAGCGCCACTTGAGTTTTCTCGACTCTAGCGCACGGTGCGTGCGTGGCCGTGGACTGTGAGTCCCGTTTCTTCTCCGACTGTGGTCACCGTGCGACGGGGCCAGTACGTGGGGTGGTCCCCGTACGTCGTCGGATTCAGACGTTATTTTCCGTTGAGTTGAGAGTCTACTCCTTCAGTGACCCTCCACTAGTCGTAGCCTACCAGTACGCGTGTGCTGGTCGCACCAAGGAGTGGTGTACGGGCTTACCCTGAGGGCGGTTTTAGACTGGTTTCCGTCGGGCCCCTCGTCGTAGCCAGAGTCCGGCTGCGGGGGAAAACCAGTCAGAGGGCCAGACCTAGGACGCGTGGTCTGTGTGTTCACACGTGGTTGGGGACAGTGGACGCACGTCGACGGGCGTGACCCCAGCTAGTTACTTGTTTGTGGTTACTTGTACGGTGTTCGCGCCTCGGGTAGGACCTACCATGTCAGGCGGTTCACCTGCGGTGCGGTGTAAGACGTCAGGGGACGCTACCGGCTGTGCTTCTAGTGGGTGGTACTCCTGTCGAGTACGGAGTGACAGACTGTCAGTCTCTGTGTCTTTGACCTTTGGGTTTTGGGTCGTGTTGACCGGTGAGTTCGGTTGTTTCACCTTGGCGCGTGTGTCGGTTCTTGCGCCGTGAGACTAGTGCTAGTGGCTTTACCGAGGTGGCGTCTCGTGGTGCGGTACCCGCGATCGGATGGTCGGGGTTGCACCTTGGACAGCGTGTCTAGGTTGGCTGTCCGGGGGACAGGCCTCTACGGCGTGGTTGCCGTGTGTTTTTACTTCGGTAGGTGGTACTAGCGTGGTTCGGTAGCTTCGACGGCGTGATCGAGGTCTGCCTTCTGGCAGTAGGAGTAGCTGTAGTGCCGAGTTTTTGACCGGCCACCGGTTTGCTGTTCCTGCTGTAGTTGTAGCTCTCCTTTCCGCTACCGCCGTTGTTTCCGGTTGGGGTTCCGCGGGATCCCTATTGAGTCTCTGTTTTAGAGACTCATTCCCTGCTTTTCAGGGGTAGCAGTTCTTCCTCGCGGTTCGAGGGTGCGGAGCGGAGGTTCTCAGTTGCCAGCTTGTCGGGCCGAGTGTTCACTTGGCATGTGGTAGATTTTACTGCTTTAGACTGTACTTTCTGTTGGACTGGATTCTGTTGTAGCTGTAGTTGTTTATTTATTTCTGTTAATTGTTGGATTGTCCTGCTTTATTTCCTATTTCTTTGTGCCTCCACACTCCTTTTAGCCCTTTCGAGCCCTCCCGGCTCGTGGGCGGCGGTTCGAGTCTCGGATTATCGGGTCTTCCCGGTAATCGGATTCTCGGGTCGTTACAGAATCGGTCAACATTGTGGTAGACCGATTATCTTTCACCCCAACAGATGCTGCTGATGTGTTGAATGAGGTATACTTGGATATTTTAACATTGAGAATATGAAATGAAATATACACTTAATGTTTTTTGATAATGTAGATGAAAATATTTAGAGAGGTAATTCGTTCATTTGCGACACCTAATGCCATGGCCAGTCGTGACAAACTCGACCCAGGTAATGTGTCTTCACAATGTACCTTCTATATCTCGAGAAGTAATTTTTACATCTAATTATTATATTGTACGTGATCTGCCTTAAACACAGCTGAGTGGTGGCTAAATTACGGCACAAGTGCACCCGTATTAAAGAAGATCGCAATGAGAGTTCTATCGCAAACATCCTCGTCGGGTGGGTGTGAGCGGAATTGGTCGACGTTCTCATTCTTGCATACTAAGCTGAGGAATAGGCTGACACACCGCAGGCTAGACAAAATGGTGTATGTTCATTACAACATGAGGCTAAAGGTCTGGCATGTGCAAATGGATACAAGGAGAGGAGAGGGAGATTACGACCCAACGGATGCTGTGTACTTGCGAGACGATGATGACCCTATGGTAGCATGGGTTGCAAGAGCCACAACCGAGCGTGGTGAGGCAGAATTGGACGAGGAGGCTGAAGAACCTGGCGGGACAGCACGACCTAATACTTTTCTCGCATCAGCTGTACAAGAGGCAGTGGGGGAGGGAGATGACATCCATGTGCAGTTGGGTGGTGACGAGTCCGCAACGGGATGTGATGATGAAGTTAATTTAGATGAAGACCTCGTCATTGGGGGTGGAGACACATCGTATGCGTACGATGATACAATATGGGAGCGATTGATGCAACCTTCATCAATTGAGCGTCAAGAGCCACCTCAGGTGAATTAATACATGAAAATCGAATCACAAATTTCATTAGATAGCGTAGTCATATATTGATGTATGATGATGTAAGAAATATATTACATGTCGGTCCGACAAATGACAACATTGCGGGAGAACAGTGGTCCCGAGTTGCTGCACCGCGGCATTCAATATCTGCGAAACCAAGAAGGTTATCCACTTCAAGAGAGGCTAGGGGAAGTTCCTCATTTAGAGAGGTGAAATTATATTGTCATTTCTACATTTGTCCTGTTATATTTCATTGGTAATTGAATATATTATTCTTTCAATTGTGTAGTGTTTGGTAGCATCGAAACAACCATCTCAGTCTGCTGCGCCACGACGCTCAACATCTAAGGCACCCAATCAGTCGTCTCAGATATATGTACAAACTTACACAATAGAAAGTAAGTTGAAAAATTATCTAAGCATGCTTCTGCTTCTCAGGCATCTAGAGGGACACAACATGCAGCAGGTAAGCCGCCCCCTACTCCACAGAAGAAAAAATCAGCATGTACCACATTATTCACCAGCAAGAAGGACAAGGGACCACCATTAAATCCGATAGATATTGCAGATATGGAGACATTAGATCCCAATACAGATGACGACACTCCCGAGCCCTCTATTGAACCCCGCATCAGTGGGAGTCATGACTCCGATGATGATAGTACACCGACAGGGTCTTCATCCCATGGAGGTGGCGGTGGTGAAGGTGGTCAACGGAGTCGTGGTGAGGATACTAGTGCTGGTGGCAGAGAGTACAACAGTGGTCATAATAGAGGTCGTGGGGGCCGTCAACATGCCGCATGGACAGAGGAGCAGCACTTCACACATGCCACGCAAGATGAGGATCACGGTGCTCCACCGGCAGGGACGAGACGGGCAGCTGATCATTGGGATCCCTACTATGGAAGTTCGGTTGCAGACAGTACAAGCTATCAAGACATGTTCTCTGATTTTGAGAGCATGAGCACACATGACTCCTAGGGATCTGGAAGCTCGTATGGACGATCATGGCCGCAGCAGCCGATGTATCATGGCGACTCAGATAACAGTAGTTCAGTTTTCCCATCGTATCCATATCCTTATGCCGCAGCTGCGCCAGTAGAGATCGTGTACGCATAAGGTTCGCAGTAGTATGAATACTACGCACGCATGTACTGGGAGAACTATTCAGGTTCAATGCGCTATGAAGACTATCTGTCCTATCTGCGTACCACCTTTATTGTCAAATTATTTGGAGATGGGCACTGGCCCAGTTTGGGTCCATGCTCTTAATTAGTATGTATCATTTGGTTATATTTATAACTAACTAATAATTAATTATAGATTTCTTCATATATAGAGTTCTGTACTTATCATTGAAATCACTAATGTAAACTTTTACATCATTTGCAGGTCATCATGGACGGACGGCGTCACCCTGCGTGGGAGCATGGATACTCTGTTGAGGGTGATGGACATGTGCACTATAGATACTGCGAACATCGCGTCACCGGCATACATAGGTTTGCGCAGCACCTTGCGGGAGTGGGACGCGATGTTCGTGCATGCGACCGAGTTTCGGGAGATGCCCGACATTCCTTTCGGACACAGTTACACGATAGATACGGTTCTCGTAGCACACCCATGACATCTTCTTCTATGTCCCGCGTACCTCTACCACGAGCACAGGGCGGAGCAAGATCTTCCTCCACGTCCAGAGTTCGAGCAGCACTAGCACCAGCACCAGCACCAATCGCATATGATAGAATTGAAGCTATAGATGTAGTGAGGACTTTTTTTACAGATTATCATGTACCCTCCACCGCAGCACACGACCCATCATTTGTGCAGATGGTTACATATTTTCAGTCCCACCCACATGTACTTCCACCCACTATGATAGAGTTAGATTATACGGGTGATCAGTCTCATGTATCTGATGATGAGTTTTGGGATTCAGGATTCACTGATGACGAGGATTAGTGAGTTTTGGGATTCGGGCTTCACTGATGACGATGATTAGTGAGTTTTGGGATTCGGGCTTCACAGATGAGGAGGATGAGTGAGTTTTGAGATTCAGACTTCACAGATGACGAGGATTAGTTAGTTTTTGTGTTTTATACTTCATGAATGAATGTCATTATTATGTCACTGTTTACTTTTACATATTTAGTAATTGAAATAAATTTTTATGTATTATATATAATATGATGTTTAATTAAGCGGTGTAATATGTAATTTTTATATAATTAATTATGTGTAATTTAGTATGGATCTATTATCATAAAAAAACTCTACATTCTAATATTTTTAAATATATATAACATTTAATATTTCAAAAAAATTATTAAAATTTTAAAAAAAATAAAAAATCACGCGCCGAGAGCCCGAGGGAGCGGACCGGGTCGCTGTACGACCCGGCCGACCCGACCCGTCCCGCGCCGTGACCGGGTCGACGGGGTCGGACGGGTCGGCAAACCTTGGCATATAGTGTTTGGATTTGCATTTTAGACGGCGAGAGTTGAAAAGCTGCATACAGAACCATTCATTTGGCAAAAGTGCATGAGACAACAATCTTTTTTTTTTTTTTGGGTTGGTTACAAATGCATAGCTTTAAACTTATATATTTGTAAATACACTCTTAATTCAGACATATTGTCACATATAATCCTGTTATACCCCAAATATTTGCATTTGTGCCCTCCCCAAATATTTACGGTTAAACCCTTGTGATTCCTAAAGTGTCAACAATTAGCGAATATTCTAAGACTAAGCCATAAAACGGTTAGACATGCGAAATATTGAAAATGCATGTGTCCTCCTTCTGCGTCTCCTTCCCAACCCCAAACCCAACCCAATTAGTGACAACGACAGCTGTAATTATATGTTCCCAACTGTAGGAAAATTTTGTGAAACATTACGTGTAATTATATGTCGGGTGTTACATGCTCGACACTTGATTTTTTTTGAATTTTTTTAGTGATTCTCACCCCCAAATTATTTGGGCGAGAATGTCACGTAATCAGAAGACATGACACGAGGGTTACATAAAAAAAATATCTCTTATAAATAGTGAAAAATATATTTTTTTATAATTCATGAGATTTAATTTTTATTTTTACATGATCGACTCTAACGTCACGTTATTTAATAACGTGACACTCACGCCCCCCCCTCTCTCTCTCGGCACACTCAACATAATTTCTCTCTCTCTCTAGATTAGATAAATTAAGAGAAAAAGTGAAAACATCTGCAACTATCATTAATAGGGTGCTTGGGAATAATTTTTTTAAAAAAACTCTTTCTACCAAAAAAATTATGGTGTGTCAATTTTTAACTTAAAATTTAAAATTGATAAAAATTGACATTTTTTATTTGACAAAAGTGTCCTAATTTTTAAAATATACGTAGACATGTTTGGCACATAAAATACATGTATTCACATGAGGAAGGAGAGAGGGAGAGGCCGACGGGCGGGCGGACGCAGGGAGAAGGAAGGGAGGGGGGCCGCGTAGGGGCGTCGACTGCAGAGGAGGGGAGGGCTGGCCGCGGGGGAGGGGAGGGGGATCCTCCGCCGACAGAGGGGAGCCACAGGGGAGGGGGAAGGGGTTGCGGGGGAGGGGAGGGGAGGGCCGCCGGGCGAAGGGGCCGGTAGGGGAGGGGAGGGGTGGGGAGGGCGACCGTCCACCGGCGGAGGGGGGTCGTGGGGGAGGGGAGCCGAGGGGGAAGAGGGGCGCCGCGGGGGAGGGGGCTGCGGGGGAGGGGAGAGGGAGCCTCCGCCGACGGAGGGGGGCCGCGGGAGGGGAGGGGGAGGGGTGCTGCGGGGGAGGGGAGGGCGGCCGGCGGATGGGGGCCGCGGGTGAGGGGAGGGGGAGCCGCGGGAGAGGGGGGTCGTAGGACAGGGCAGGGGAGGGGGGTCGGGCATGGGAGGGAGGGGGAGTTCTGGGACATCGTGGACGTTTTTCAAAAAAAAATAACTCGAGATTTATTTTTTTTAAAAGAAAAATTTACACATGATAAGATTCTTCCTTAAAAAATAGGATAAATCTTTCCAAACGTGTTTAATTAAATATCCTCGATCTCTTCTTTAATTTTAATTTTAAGAGAAAAAAAAGTGAAAAAAATATAACCAAACACCGTACGATATTTGTGAAATTTAAACCTTCCGCCTCCCCGTACAAAATAGAATAACGAACCACCAAATTATATGTTGGGAGGGACGATCGAAAAGCTGACCACAATAATACACGTCTTAAGGCCCCCACATAACAGGGCTTCGTTTGGCTCTGGCTGATGATGCCTTGTCGCCTTCCGCTTTCTGAAGATGAAAAGTCAACGCTCGTCCTAGTCAACGCGCCATTCGTCGCACGGCAAGAGCAGGGTGTCGCCCGAAACAGGCATTCCAATCTTATTTGCCCGAAATTCAGATAAGATGGTTGCCTGTTTTTTATTCTTCACCATCTTTTTTTTTATCCTTCTTCTTCTTTTGAAAAATGACGCGTTAAGCTGTCCAACGATCACTCTGCGGAGAGCATCACTTGTTGCACACTCGCGTATGTTGGGTGCGTAAGATCTTTAATTTTTTTAAAATAAGATCTAAAATATCTCCAACTTAAGAAATAAATCAAGTCATCATTTGATTATATAAAAAATTAAAAATAAATTATACATATTTTTTTAAAAAATAAAATTAACACTGTTCATTTGATCTGATCTAGTTTTATTTTTTGATAAATTTTAAATTACCATATTTTAAGATCTACTTAAAAAATTAAAGACCTTACTCACTCAAACTCTACGTCACATCCGAGTGTGCAACGGGTCGTACTCGTTTTGCGAAGCCCATTGCAAGCAGTGCTTCACCTACGAACCTTTTTCCATTAGGAACTTTCTGTTTTTTGTTTTAAATGAGTGTCATTGCAGCGTTACAAGGCAATGCGTTCTGGTTGCAAACAAAAGAGATCATCATCCGTTCATACACTTGCAGCTTTTCACCCACATTTCTCTGTGATGCAGGTCGAGACTTTAATTTTTTTTTTAAGTCAAGACTTAGTTTATCTGTTCATTTTACCAATTTGTTTTCATTGAGGGGCAGGTATATCAGCTAGTTACAAGTTTTGGCCAACCACCTGGCATTAAGAACTGGTACTCTAGTAACTTGGGTGTTAGAACATACAAGGGCATAAACAGAAAAAAAAATCATGCTCTGGGTCAGTGATGAAGGATGATTAGATTTTTTTGGATTCTAGATATGGGTTTTCTAGATGTAATAAGTTGGGGAAAGAAAGTTTCTCATGCCCATTACTAGATTGTATTTATCAAATAAATAAATTCCCCTTGTAATTCCAATTTCTTGCATAGAAAATGAACTCGCAAGAAAATCTACTATTTTTTAAGTGAGTTGTATTAATTGGAATTGGAATATACTTGGCAAGGCCCATTTTCATTGATTATGGAGTGGAGTACATTTGATATGGCCCACCAACGCACGTGTCACATGCATATTGGCTCGACCCCCTAGGTTGGAACCATCCATACCTAGGTCAGAGATCCTGCCTCGTCAAGATCCAAGTTGGAGACGGGTCGGATTTGCCAACAATGTCGGACCCTGCAACTAAATTAAGTCCGCATTTGGAAACGCAATCTAAATCTATGCTCCCCACAATTCATTCCAAACGTAATCTTGTCCCATCAGATTTGGAAGAAGATAGATTTTAGTAGGCAGATAGAGATAGGGGAAAAATGTGAGATTTTAAAATCACTAAAATCTACTCCGAGGGTGTTTATTCTCTCTCTAGGGTATTTTGGAAAAAAACCCATCGCCCACAATTCTCTCCGTAGAGGTAGAAAATTAGTCTCTAACTCTCGTACCACACTTTTCTATTTATTTATTGGAAAGGACCGCCTGACACTCGTGAAAGCCTGCAAACACCAGAGGGGAAGGTGTCAGAAGGAGTCTCAAGCGAGTCTTACAGTGCCCGTGGGACGTGCTCGCCCGTTGTGGGGTCGAAGCCTACGTCGTGGGAGTAACGGTTAGCCGTCGGAGAGTCCTCCGACGGTCATTGCGCCTGGGCCAAGGCCCTTCATGCAGCGCATCCGAGGTCCGTTCGTCCTGGGCCGTCCATAACGGGCCGTGACTTGCAGTGGCCTGTTAGGCGCGTTGTGGACCGTGAGTCGAATCGGGTTTTGTTGTAGACAGGCCCGATATAGGCCGAGCTGGATTTACCCTCTTCACTAGCTCCCCACTCTCAGATGTCGAACACTTTTCGAGATTTGAGAGATGAGTTGGAGAGAGTACGCTTGGAAGATTGCTGTGAGGAAGGTTAACTGACTCCTAACTTGATTAACTGAACCCGATTATCAAAATACTCTCTAGATTAACTCTAGGTTAAATTAGAGTTAACTTAGGGATAACTGCCTCTAAGAGCGGTACCTAGAGTTCAAACTTCATTCAAGGACAGGTTTCAAAATCACTTATAAGAATTGTACGTAAATAAATATAGTAGAGTAGGATTTCTAGCTAAAAAAAAATAAAACAATTGACTATTTCTAATTTGAACAATACAAGTTGGAATAAACGATCTCAGTCCATCAAAGTGAGTGCTCGCAGAGGGCATAAAAGATCTATACACTTGCTCCAACAATGGCAAGGTTAAGCAAAATGGAAATGAGGTGAAGGAATGGAACGGACGTAGGGATAAGTTAAGAGTGCCTCCCCCCCCCCCCTTTTTTTCAAAAATTCGAGATTATGCTATTTAATATATGTCCGGACTTTAGGAAAATTTTGCTAGTTTGGCCGATCTGCATGCGTTAATGGACGCGGATCGACGGTATCATATTTGCATGTCTTTTCCATAGCCGATAGGATGTATCAGAAATAAATTTTTTAAAAAATGTTTTTTCGTGTAAGAAGGCTGACATGACATGACAATGACATGCTCTCTTGACTGTAGTCCCAACGCGTGCTGACGTGGACCAAGCCAAGACAAACGATTCAGAACAAACGATACAAGAACTGAATAGAATCGCCGAGGGATAGGGCCACCGAGATAGATCAGCTTCAAAAACTCCATATGGGGGAGTGGTCCCAACCTTTGGAGCACGCAACGGTGGAGGGCTGGACCGGGATTACCTCTAATCTCAGAACGAAAGTATAAGAATATTTTCATATATACATATCTGTATCGGTGTATGTTTAAATGGATATGGTTAGATAAAGCTTCTTTGCTTTTATATGGCTAATATGTTGGAGCACTATTGACGTGGGCGCTTTTCGCTGATTTCTTAATTTAAGTCTAAATTTGATTGGATAATTGGCACAATTTTTGTTGGACGAAATTCGACGTAACTTTTTTTCCTGTTGTCATCTCGGATCTCACTCCAAATTTCACTCAGTCTCTGTAATCATTTTAGACTCTATGAATTCCCATAACTACGACTAACTCCACTCAAGATCCGTCTCTTTTTTCATGTACGATCGTGATCAAGGTGAAACCATTGGTGCAGTGCGTCTATACACACCGAGGCCTATAAATGGTGTACTGTATTGACGTCGCAAGATATGCAAGAAGTGATTCTTCTACTCTAGTATTTCTCCATCACTCAATGACTTAAACATCAGAGGATTCTCTCAAAGTATCCCACCCAAACAAACTAAATTTCTTCGTAAGAGAGCAATTAACTTCAACATGCATCGGCGTCACCGTCCGGCTCCCATCGCCTCCTTCCCTCTCCAAGAACACTTCTTCTCAACAGCAGCAGAAGGATCAGCGCTCGGCGCTCATCAACTCATCTCTTGACAATTCCGCTCGTTATCGTTCAGACTCTCTTGCTCAGTCCTAATTACAAATACTAAATATTACATAACAACAATGATGCAAAAATCTGACTGTAGTTAACAATTTTTTTTGTTAAACTAGTTAACTGTTATCCTTAGGAGGTGTGAGTACGTGTGACAGATAGATTAGGGGTATTCATATTTCCCTTCAAATTGAAAAGTGAACCTAAATTGTGAAACCAAATCTAACTAAATAAATTGAATTCTTATAAATATTTTTTTATTATGATTATATGTGATTTGGGCACTTTCCATCATCTCCTTAATTTAAGTTCAAATCTGACTCAGTAACAGGTGCAAGATCCATACGGTGCTAAATTCGACGCAACTTTACTTACTTTGCCATCCCGAATCCTGCTCTGGATTCTGCTCGCTTTCATAACCGCTTTTGACTCTTTGAATTTCCATAACTACGACTGAGTCCGCCCAAGATCTACCTCTTATTCTGTCTGTGATCATGATCAGGATGAAACTTCCGAAAGCACGTCTCTGGATGTCGGAGCCTATAAAATATACAGTATATCAACGCCGCAAATGTTCGTAAAGAATACTCCTACTTCATTAATTCATTTCTCCTCGATATATCGATGACTTAAGTATCAGAAGATTCTCTTGAGATATCCCACCTCCTGTTGAGAACTTATTCTTCGCAAGAGAACAATCAACTTCAACTTCCGACGTCACCGCTTGGCTCATGTCGCTAATTCTTCTCCATCCCGAGGTCACCTCCTCCAAACATCTGAAAGAGAATCGACACACAACACTCCGCTCAACATCCGGTTCGTCTCTTTAGAACTCCGCCCGCCACCTTCGAGGGTCTCTTGCTCTTTCTCGACTACAAGTTTAAGTGTTACGTAACAATATGTATTAATTATATACATTATAAATATTTTAAAAATTAATTACATACATATGAATATGCACAAATATAAATATTATTATTAACTATATATTAATATATATATATATATATATAATAATAATAATATTTAAAATTTCAGTTGAATCGAACCGATTCGAACCGATTTTTTTTTAAATTTTAGTTTGGTTTGTAGGTTAAATTCAGATCGATTCTAGAGAATTCTCCTCCAAATTGAACTGAATCAAGCTATGAACAACCCGGGGGGGGTGGAGTGTGTGTGTGTGGGGGGGGGGGGGGGGATACAATAAATAAAACCCACAAATTATACAGAAATTAAAAACCAATAGTCCACCTTCATTTATTGATACGGACATTAACACTGACATTATAAGGCATCTTTTGAATTTTATGTGTTGGGTTGGGCCGGGGGGGGGGGGTTGTTGATACCGTCATTCAAATCACCGACGTCACGTGCATGCATCCGGAAAAAAACTTCCAAGAATCTCTTCAACTCTTTGGACAGGCCAAAATCAAGATCAAAAAAGAAAGATAGACTCATTTTTTTTCTTCTCTACTCATTACAGCCGGTGAAAGCATCTCTCTCTCACCCTCATATTCTCTCTCCAAAAATCCACGCTTCTCACCTCCAAAGATGACGTTGCTGCCTTATTTTTTATGTCTGTTTTTTTTAGTAGGGGGAATTTGAGAGGCACTGTACATGCAATGATATTTACGAGGAAGAGGGCACCCCAACTGACCCACCCCCCACTAGGGGAGGAGGTTTTTAGTAGGGGGAATACGAGAGGAGTTATACACGCAATCATATTTACGAGGAAGAGGAAGAGGAAGAGGGCACCCCAATTGACCCACCCCCACTAGGGAGGAGGTTTTTAGTAGGGAGAATATGAGAGGAGTTATACACGCAATCATATTTACGAGGAAGAGGGCACCCCAATTGACCCACCCCCGAGACCTCTCCCCCAAAGGGGAGAGTAACGAACCAATTGCGCCATTGCCTCACTAGTTTTTGAGAGCAATGATGACATTACATACTGTTTCCCTACGACTAGTGGCCGCCTAGTTGAGGGGGATCTAGAGTCTAGAGCCCCCTTCCTACATATTTCGCATGCATGATGGATGGAGTAACGGGCTACCCACTCAGGACGCGCCTGCTTCGGTGACGGGTCTGAAAATTTTTACTTACAGTTAATCTTTAACGACGGAAGATGATGCGAGGGGCCCCGTCCATCTCGCGTTTGATGTCCGCGTCGCTGTAGCGGGATGCTCGTTCATATCCTTTGGGGCCGTCGACACAACAAGTACTTCCCCTTGTGTCCTCACTTCCCATCCATCGTAGGATAAAGATTACTGTATACGAACCATACAGGTAATGGGTCAAGATCTATATAAGAGCCACGTATCTCTTTCCAAGTAGAGGGTGGGTGCGTTTAGTAGGCATACATGATAACCTTTCTCCTATTTATATCATACGGTTGAAATATCAAATTAAAGAGTTAATCATATCACCAAAATCACTACACAGATGACTACAGACGTCCTCTCGTTGGTAGTCCGGATATATATATATATATATATATATATATATATATCAAGTTGTCTTGTTACGAGAGACAAAAACATCCGTACACAGAGTTGGCACAGAATGCCATCACCACAAGACAACGTGGGCAAGCACAAGGAACTGTGCGATAATGGCGCCATCAAACCAGGCCGTCGCGGACACGCAGAGAGATAGAAGATCAAGAGATTCAAAACCCCTGGCAGTCGTCGGGATCTCCTTGGTCCACCACCCCCCTTATCCTCCTAACTTGATCGGCCATGCCAACAAGACGAAGGGGGCCGCGACTGCGTACCCGCACGCATGCCCTCCTCCACAAGACGAACCCCCCCCCCCCCCCCCCGCCCCTCTCAAAACGTTGGCTAAGAGCATATACATATATTATTATTATTCATTAATATCATGGGACCCCAGGCCGCATATATGGTTGCCGGGCGGCACATCACGTGCTGCTTCCGAGTGGATTTGAGATGAGTCTGCTTTCACTATTTTGTTATCTCAAATAAATCTGCTGAGTGGGGTGGGGGGGGGGGGGGGGGGGGGTCTGTCTGTCTGTCTGTTTCTATTTCTGATCGACTCTCCGGCCCCGCGTCGACTCCGAGTCGTGCCATGGAGGATCGAAATCGTCCAATCAGAGGAAGGGGGTCGGCGCACAACTGGCTTCGAAAGGCTCGGGTTGTGGATAACTGATGGATGATCAGTCAGCTCACACCGGAGGGGCCTTGATTGTTCCACGTCGCATTCAATGAAAGCAAAATTTCCCATGGGGTTGCTGGTCCTGAGTTCCTCTTTGGTTCCACCACCATGCCGGGTATGGTCTATGGACGGGCTCCAGTTAACCCAACAATTAGGGGTGAATATGATTAGATTTGATTCAGGCTGAGATTTTTTTTTTGAATCGAATCGAATTTACTATTCAAATTTTAAAAAAATCTAAAACATTCGATTTGATTCGATTTTAAATCGAATTTTCATATTTTATTATAATATAATTAAATTTAATGACTTATATGTATATAAAATAATAATAAAAACACTTATGTTTTGTATGTTTATATACATATACTTAGTTTTTAAATATTTTTATTATATATAATATTAATAAAAAATATATAAATAATAAATTCAATTCATTCGATTTGATTCGATTTTACACGTTATGAAATCAAATTAAATCGAATGAGACTTTAAATCGAATCAAAATAGAATCAAACCGAATTATGAATAACTCTACCAACAATCTACGCTCCCCATCGAACGTGGATAACATTGACCATGGATCTTTGGTGCCCTATCCAATTGGGAACACTTTCCAGTCTAATATGACTTTTTGATTCCAATTTTTTTTCTTTTTTTTGGTTATTTTTAGGGAGAAGTTATTTAATTTTGCAGTCATTTTTTATATTTTTAATTTATTATATCTCTAAATCAAGACTTCCAATATATATTCAAGAGGACAAGATGAGGCTATTGATGGGAATTCATCAGTGTGACTAAAATAGTTGAATTTGGGCATCACTTAGAGAAGGCGTTAGAGGTTGATGTCAACTAACAGAATCCCAGACAAAATAAAATTATATTAAGATGACACAGATGCTTCCTCAGTTTAGTTTACCCATATAGAAAAGTAAAGAGTGCAAGAAAGAGTGGAGAGATTGATATAAAACAGGAAACAAGAAGATATTCTCTCCAAAAGTTAGGTAGGGACAACTTTTGGAAAAAGACATTCACATTCTATAATAATTGAAAAGGTGAGTTTTAGCATCAATAGATTAAGACAGTTTGAGCCCTCTGAAAGCTAACCAAGTGAAGTAAATATATCCATGCAGATTAGATTAATTAAGAATCCATTTCGGCCTTTCAAAAACCATCACTGATTCTCGATTCCCACACTTTTCTAACACTGGATTTCCATTTACGAAAACAAAAATCAGTAATTTTTTGTAAAAAAAATATATGATTTTAGTTGAAGTTGATAAACACATTTCTCATATGCCCAGACTGACTTTCAACATGAGCTCTTCATCCAACAGCTCCTCTGGAACTTTTGAGAACAACTAAAATTGTTCTCAAACACAAAAAATATGCGACATGCTGAAGATGGGAATTGCTTCTTTCACACGCTCGGAAAGATATCTACCCACCCGAGAGATGCTGCAGGTGCCATCCTTCCACTTCTTTCACACGCTCGGAAAGATATCTTCTTCTTCCAAAGTTAACAAACCCAAGACCCACATAACAAGGTTCGTTGACTCGGCATATCGGATCGGATCTTTCCTGATTCGATATAATACACCCGAATTGTAATCGACTCGATCTGACTCGGTGTGTATCATCTCCTCTCTCTCTCTCTCTCTCACTGTGACTCGGCCTGACTCGGGATGATCCGCGCCGTATCGAATTTTTCCAGATACGGTACGACACGTCCGAGTCAATCCGAGTCAACAAATCATACCACATAATCACAATCCCTCCTTGAAAACATATAAATAATTTTCAATAACTAGTATTCTCGTCCCAAAATAAGTAGACTATGAATTATGAAAAATAAAATAAAATTCTTTCATTGGGGTGCTGTTTTATGTGATGCAAAATATGAAAGTATCGTAAAATACCATTTTTTTGTGATTTCTCTGATTGTAAATACCGGGGTTCAAAGTACAGTGAACTCATGCCGGTCAACTTATGTGCCACTTATTTGGATCCAATTTCAAATTTCATTTAAGTCGTACGTCAGAATTCAATAGTTTTAATAACCAAAAAATCACGGTGCTTTACTGAATACCAAGTACCCCCTAAGTCCAATCGAAAAGGGCAATATGATCAGAAGTATCCACATATCTAAAAGCCCACGGAAATGCACCTCCATGGGCTTCACTGATCACGCGTCCAGAACACACTTCGCGCCCAGCCAACAATCACAGCTCCGGCCTCCGGGGTACTGCGGCCTGAAACTAAAGAAACGCCGGGGATGGCTCCTTTATACTCGGAAGCGTTTCGGAAGTTTCAGGGTTAGTCAGTTCATTAACTCCGAGGAGGACATTAGAACTCAAAAGAATCATTTACTTATTTTCTAACTTGTAAATTCCAACCAGAAAACTTAAATTGAAGCCCCTCGGGTTCGCGGACACTCTCCCACTCTGGTTCAAGATGCTGTCAGGGGCTGTTAGAAACTCGGTCTCATCTAAGACTATCAATAGGCCGAGCTGACCCGAGAAACTCATGGGCTTGGCCCAATTTCAGGTCGAATTGCGAGACATTTTTTAGTCAGTGGATCTTTAGTCGGATCTAAAAGTTTGACCCGACTAGGTCCACGGTCCAGACTCATATTTTAAACTCAACTCACGAGCGGACCTGACCCGTTCTCTTTTTTTCTCCCTTTAAATTTTAAAAAATACTTAGTTAAAATTATATTATTTATTTAATTAAAATTTTAAAACTCTAGTTTTAGTAATTAATATCAAAATTTTAATTAATTTAATAAAATTATAAATTTTATATTATTAAATATTTTATTATTTTATTATTTTATATTTAAATTATTGAACAAGATCTTAGTCAGATTTTATAATTTTTTAATAATATCAAATCTGACTCGACATGATTCGAAATCGGATAGAGATCAAATTATAATATTGATAAATCAGATCCGAATCTGACTGATCTAAACTCAACCCTCTGACCCATCAACAGCCCTACGTCTCCCTTCCAATCCAGACCGTTAAATATGACCCCGTACAAGGACTTCAGTCCCCTCTACTACAGTAGTAGATCTCATACGTTGTTCAATGCCGATTCTTTTCCCCTTCCTCTCTCTCCACTTAAGATTGGAACCAAGGAGCCATCTCAAGATCTTCTGTTATTTCAATATGTGATCAGGCCATTACAGTCACAAAAGAGGGGCTAGCAGATTGGTCACCCCTAAGCTCTTAACCCTCTTATCGAGGAATTAGTTGTTTCATTTGCTGACGTGAGCATTGTATGAAAATTTTTCTTCTTTTTATTCCAATGATTGCTATACAGTTTTCCATTGATTGCATCTTCAAACCTGTGAACCACACTGGCAATTATTCTCCAAACTTGCGATGCAAGGCTCTTGGTTACACCACAAACCAGCCACTTGACAAACTTCTTTCTTCTTCTTTTTTCCAAGTAAAAAAAAAAAAAGACGAGAGCTTTGACCACAGATTCTGCGGGAAAGTGTGGAAAGAGCAGGTAACTAAAACTTTGCGCTTATATTTTCATCAGCAATTTACAAATTCCACGTCAGTCAGATAAAAAATTTCATCCAAGAGCAGCTTTCAGCCAGACAAAAAATTTCAAGAACGAGACCACCGTAAACCGAATAACGGACATTTTACCTTCCAATGGACTAACGTTCTGGAAACAGACTACGTTTGTCACTCGGCCAGAAATACTTCTTACAAGACCAAAGAAATTTATCGTTTGATGTCACACCGGTAGCATCAAACCACAAACATCACACTCCATTCCCCACCATTTTCTTTAAGTTGTTATGCCCAGGATAAGGTAAGCAGGCCTATCCAGAAGCACCAGCTTCTTGAGTACTGATTGTTTAATAGAAAAGAGTCGTCACAATATGGTCAGCTGAACTTGATCGAACACTTTGAAAGAAAGAAAAACTCCAGCAGAACAGTTTACTCAACGCTGGTGTGCGGCAGATTTTGGAAGTGGGGGGGGTCTGGGAGGAGAGCACTCATTCACAGTGGTAGCACCATCAGGTCAAACACAATTTAGTCCTAATTCATTCTAAGCTCAACCGAACACAACAGGGGGTAGGCAATTCAGATTAAGATCACTCTGGATTTTAACCTGATAACCGATTGAGCCACAGGTCAAATTCCAGTAAGGTTGCAACAGTACGATTCAGCACGTGTTGTAGAAGTCAATCCCAGTGATGGGTGTCAAATGAACCTAGCCCACTTGAGCAACAAAGCTTCCACCTGATACGAAGGTATTGAACCCAAGAAAACAGATCTTATAAGATGTATAAGAAAGGGAGAGTGGGTTGAAGTAGCATGTGAAATGGGCATGTATTTTGGTATTTGTCACGAGCATGTGCTGCATGTGTAAGCTCAATTGTCATATGTGTATGTAAAGTTGTGAACTACAAACCTCTCCCCTAGCTCAATTGTTAACTTTTATTGACAAGAAGATGCAAACTTGAGGTTGTCTGAATAGGATGCTATATTTTATAACTTTTTGATATTCTTGCACTGGTCCCAATTTTTAAACATTTTCACAGCAACGATTTATTTATTATATACAAAGGTCAGACCAGCTTTTATCCCTTTTCTCATGTTTTCTATTTGTTCCCCGACCTAGAGGCAATTCATGACCAAGATTGACAGTTTGGATCAGGATCAGCTGGATCTGTATCCTCAATTCGATCCAAATGATACATCTCATATACCAAACTTGAATAACTTGAACCTGATATGCTCAATCAACAGGTTGACCAGACTCAATTGATGTAACCTGCATAAACAAGCAGGTCATGTTAGGTCCACATAACCAGTTCCCACGAATCCACCAGCCTGACTCATTAAGTATGATCATGGACACAGACATCATAGACTAGATAAACCAGGTTGATCCCATAGGTCAGACAAGAAACTGACAGGTTATGGGGAAAGGATTGGACGACCATCTGCCTTGTAAAATGGAGAGGGGGGAGGGTGATGAAAGAAAGTGGAATGAGGACCATAGAATGGGGAAGATAACTGAAAACATAAGGGTGCACAACAGGCCCCTATGAATGGCACATGACAGTGGCAACAACGGAGGGTGCCAATCAGATCAATGCAAAAAACAGCTAACATGTAGCAGCAGATGAGAAAAGAAATAACAGCAGCAGCCAACAAACACAAGAGAAACAACAATAACAGTGAATGTTGGTGGCGACTGCAGCAGTGGCAACCAACGTGGCCCCATCCTACTCCACCACCCACCCCACCTTTTACTCCATTCATGTTCCACTGCAAAGTGCTTCAAAGGAAGTGAAAAACCCAAGACCCAAGTCAAGCAGCCGAACCCCAGTTCATGCAGAAATAGTAAGGAAGAAAATTGAAAATCAGCCCCATGACTAATATGACAAAATAGTCCCTAGTTGGGTGGAAAACATGAAAGAGACTTCTGTGTATAACCTCTTGTCAACCTACTTCCCCAGAGCTTTAGAAACTAGAAAGAACACCCAAAAGCTGAATCATAATCACCAGGTTCAAACACAGTTGGCTGGTTCCAGTGAGCAATACCATTTTAATCAATGCAGTAGTATGCACAAAGAGAGTTTGAGTGAGGATGTGGGACGTGGAAGTCACAGGCTTAAAGATATAAAATAACCAGATTTAACCAGTGCAACAAGCAATATACTGCAATATATAACATAAATTGTCTTTGCTTTGCATTTTTTTTGAAAGTGGTCTTTGCTTTGCAATTATTTTACTCATCATCATTATCATCAGAGTCTTATCCCAATTATTTGGAATCGACTACATGAATCTTGTTCCGCCAAAGATTTCTATCAAGTGCTATATTCATATTTAAACCCAAGAAACTAATGCCCTTCCTAATAACATCGCACCATCTCATTTTATATCTTCCCCAAACTCTTTTACTATCATCCACTAAGATTCGGTCACATCTTTTAACCGGCGCTGAGTTAAGGTAACGAAACACATGTTCAAACTACCTGAGTTTATTTTCTCTCATTTTACTATCAATTGAAACTATCTCCAAGTCCTTACAGATGCGCTCATTCCTAATCTTGCCTTTCTTAGTCTTATCACACATCCATCTCACATCCTCATCTCTGCGACACACATTTTGTTTGTTTAATTTCTTCAAATTTCATTTTAGAAGAAGAAAAGTTGAATTTACAGTTATTACAAGATCTTTCTGGTATACTTACATTAACTTGTATATTTACATTTCCTATAATCTACCATTACAAGGATATAAAAAAAAAATACATAAGAATTCAGTTGATGATATACATTTAGTTTGGAATAAGAAAAAGAGTATACAAGAACTATTGCCCCAACAGCTAGCCTTTTACACCCGTAGAATAAAGAGAAGAATCACTTATCATTCCAAAACTAGATTAGAAGATGGAACTCCTCCCAATTTAGAAACTATAATTGCTATATGAGTTATGCCAATTTCATTTGGTGAGATATCTCGTCCTCTATTAGTGTCTTGTACCTTTAACTTACTTCCAAAGAAAGTGAACAATGGAAATGAAACCACGCAACAGGAAAAAATAAATGCCAAAAAGAAAAGGATAATGTGCCAAATTGAAGTGTTTACTACAATGGATAAACAAAGAGCATGAAGGGTGCTGATAAAAAATTTCATATTAGTCCCAAAATGGAAAAGACACATCAAAAGAAGTGTAATTAGAACAGCATTGCCTGAATCTCATTTCATTCATTTGACATGGAAGTGAAAAACCGTCCCGATTCCTGATAGGTCCAGCATAAACTTTTCAGAAGCTACAATTGCACAAGTAATAAGCCAACAGTATCAGAAGAAGGAATTGTTTCTTAGTCCCATAGGAAGGAAAACTCAGTGGAAACCAACTCAGCTAAAATTTTACTTTTCTTAGTACACATTAACAGGGTATAACACCTACAAAGTACATGTTTACTTGTCAACCTCCATTGCCTGCGCTGCCTTAGCCTTGGCCACCGCTGACAACTTGGTCTTCACCTTTCTCTTCCCAACTAGGAATCCACCTGAGCCTTTCTTCTTCATTTTCTTGTCGCTGCCATCAATCTGAGGAAAATAATACCAGTCAGCACGGAAAACACCTAAACATAAAGGAGAACAAGGGATGAGAGATGGAACTCGGTCACTTTTTTCATCTCTAACAAATACATAAGCGGAAATAAACGCTAAACAACTTTATATCCCCATCCCCATCATTTAAATTCCACTCAGTACGCAAATGGGCCGGAACCTACGCACAGATTAAATACGGCAAGCACAGTGGAAATTAAAATAGAAATCCAGAGAGAGCAAGCACAATGGCGCGATCTACAGGAATGGACAAAATCGAACAAAAAACGAAAAAAAATTGAAGGCCACACATTCCGGAAAGCATTCCCTTCAAGAAAAAACATTGAGAAGAAGCTGCTGAACAAAAGAGCGGATCTCGCCTTCATCTTGGATTTCTTTGCCTGCAGCTTCTTCGCTCTCTTCTCCTTCTCCTCTTTTTCTTCTGGTGTGGTTGGGGAAAAGAAAAAGGGCACAGATTAGAGACATGCGGGACCCTCTACACGAACATCAAAAAGGAGAGTAAGAGGAATAGCAGATCCCATCAATTGGAGGAAGGAATGCTTACTCTGGAGCTCGAATTCGTACTGCCTTTTTCTTCTCGCTAGATTGTTTTTCTTGGACATGTTTGCAGAGGCGTCCCAGAGCGAACTCTCGTCAGCAAACCCTAGTTCTTGGAGATGGAGGCTTCCGACCAATATATATATATAGTTTACACTTGACTAATGGACTGTCGCAACGGTTTTTATAGGAAAGGTTCACGATCCGTTTGGATTTTCAACCCTTTGATCGAGATTTTGAAGAGAGATTTTAAGAGTCTGATCATTGAAAATTTTTGCCATCATGTCATCCTAATCAAATGCAACAATGACACTCTTCTACACTCTACAGACTTTGAAGTTCGAGAGAGATATATATAAAAGAATGACATCTCAAAATTTCAATAATTTCACGAGAAAAAAATTATGGGTGAATTTTGATGACATTTAACAATTAAATGTCAAATTATAACTATCACCTATTTAAATTAACTCATTTAAACCTCACATCCAATATTTTATCCCATATTTTAAGTCACGTTAACATTTTTAATCATCTTAGTATTTATTGTAATTTACTATTTTCAATGTGACAGCCGGAAGGACAGAGAGGAGAGAAAATTTTCCCCTAAAAAATATCTGACAACTCAATAATTTAATGATACATGGATTTTTCATTGAAGTTCACGGTACACATTCGAACCAAACACCCCTTAGAGTGACGAGTGAGAATCCATTCACTCATCTAAGGGATGTACGATTATTTATCGTTTACGTAATTAGTGTTTTCATATTTAATATCAAATTATGTATGTTTTATGTTAATCTCTAAAATCATTATATTAACTTTTAGAAATTCAACTTCCTAACACTATTCTATGATTTACACTATCAAATAGAAACATACCATGTCACCGTCTTACATGAGTCATTGAGTTGGTACTTCATAAAGGCAAGAGACGTAATTAAGACGGTTAGTGGGTCGGGCCGACCCGACATCTTCACGGGTTTTGCCCAACAGTCGATCACGTTGTTATGTTATTTTTAATTTGTAAATTTTTTGTCGAGCCTAAAAGTCCCGACTCCTTCAAGAATCTCGTCGAACTCGAATTTCTAAGGTCGACTTGAATGTACCTTTATATGATGTTATTGTGGTAGTGAATGTTATGTTTTCCGTTTGAGGGGTGATAGGCAGGGTGAGTTTTGCATCGGGCTATCAAGTACGTCAAAATCTACATACTACATTATTGGCATATTACTCTACCGACTGTCTCCCTCCTCCTATGTAAGATGGCATCCCTGCCTACCTCCGCTTGCACTTGTCCGAGGTACCTGACTAGGCCCGACAATTATCCGTTTAAAATTCGAACCGAATTCGAATTCGTTTAATCGGATAATTATCCGAATAAAATATCCGACGGATAATTTAATCGGATATCGGATATCCGATTATTAATCGGATACGAATTCAAATATTAAGATATCCGTGTCGGATATTATCCGACCGAATATGAATCCTTAGATAAAAATCTAATGATATACATATTCTATATATAATTAGGTTAAATCTTAATATATTGTTTGATTATTCTTTTTTATCTTTTTTGGTCTCAAAATATAATTTAAAAATAATAAATTCACTTACACCCACTTCGTAAGTTATCTCTTATTTTTTAAGATGAAGTCTAATCTTTTGATAACATCTCTCAAAATAAAAAAAAATTTACTCTTTCTTTATATTTTTGAGAAAATAATATATGATGCTCTCACACGGCTAACACAACTCACCCCTGAGTCTGTTTAAAATTCGAACCGAATTCGAATTCGTATTAATGCGATCGTTATCCAAATAAAGTATCCGACGGATAATTCGATTACTAATCGGATAATTCGATTATTAATCAGATACGAATTCGGATATCACATTATCTGCTCCGTATCCGACCGTTTACATGTCTATCCCTGACCGTAACACCATTTACACAGTAGCACATTTGTCTCCCTTTCCCAACCCCCAGTCTCCTCACAATAAAGGCAAAATTATATTCCATGTACTGCATCATCACGGAATACATGTCTCGAGGAACTCTGAGGATGGATCTTCACAATGAAGTACATTAACAGTCTCAGCATCAGTTCTGGCTTTTGAGCCCCCACCATGTGTAGGCTCCATATGCCCAGAAGTAACTGCATCAGAATCCAGTAGCAAAATCTGAACACGGAGACCAAACACCAGACGAGCATCAAAATCCAAGAGTTAAATCTGTCAAAGCCCATCGACCAGACACTAAAAACCCAGAACAGAGCCAATCCAAGATACGAGGGTGTTGTTTAAAATGTTATAATTTCTTTGGTTTTAGAGTCACCGGTTTTAAAACGAGTGACTTCTTTGGGCTCTAAAATAGGGAGTGCTTTGTTTGAGTAGCCGTAGCATATCCTCCTACTCACACGAGAAAAAAAAAATAGACTTTTTGTTTTCAGTATACAAAATATATCACACAAGTAAAATGTATTAGTAATGATTGAAAATTGTAGTTTTGTATGGTTTCGGATCGGAAACTCCATACTGTTGTTTTGGATTCAAAATTAGATCTATTGGATTTGATATATTTTGTATATTGTTGTCACACAAGTAGGACTGTAAATTGCAATTTTGGATCTGAAATTAGATCCATTGAATTTGATATATTTTGTATATTACTGTCACACAATTAATATGTATTAGCAATGCTTGCAAACTGCAGTTTGGTATGGTTTCGGATCAGAGATTTTAAGCTGTAGTTTTGGATCTGAAATTGTAATATGGGACTGTAAACTATTATTTTGGATTCAAAATTATAAATTCGAATCTTTTTTCCCACTGTCAAAAGAAATAAATATTAAAATTTTAGGTCAGATTCGGATCCGAAAATTAAAATTCAGATTCGAGTTAAATCGAGATTCAAAATGTCAGTTTATTTCAGATTTAAATCAAATTTGGATCTCATATTATCAGATTCAGACTTAGATCACGGAAGATCCGACCCGAATCCGATTCACTGACACTCCTGCAACGAGTTCAAACCCCATCAGCCCCTTACACCAATGACACGAGAAGAATGTCGTGGGGTTGTGAACCTTTCAGCTGCGAAAGGTAAACTAATTTGATGGCCAAGTACATGCGTGACATCGTGTTCACGAATAGAGTTATGATACTCTCATATATTATTATATTACCATCATCTTGTACATTTTACTTTATATCCTTATATATTTTATATCATCACTTTCATAATATATTATATTTCACTATATATACTCATGTTCCCTGTCATTTGTTTAACTTAATTTCAGCACAATAAGATAGCAAAAAGTCGGTACATTAAAACAGAAAAAAGATTAATCTATCTTTATTCAATCTTCTGTTCAATTATAATAATAACTTATAAACCTCTGTAATTTTTCATATTATTTTATATACCGCTAAAATTCTGAGATTTTTACATATAAGTCTCTACAAACTAAATTAATTGTCAATTACTCCATGAGCTACATCTATTTGTCTACAAACCCTTACAATCTTTTAACTCAATAAAAAACCATCTAGTTAGTTGTCATAAAAAAAGGACCGTATAATATTCCATCCTAAGAGTGACAGGATATTGAAAATATCAAAAATACCCTTCCTAAATGTGAACCCCCTTTTCTCGCTCTCCCTCTCTCTCTATGATCCATATGCTCTCTCTTCTTCTCAACCCCACTGTCAGACCCTCTGTTCTCTCTCTCTCCTCTCTAGAAGTCGTCAGAGAGGACTCCCCACTCTCTCTTTCTAAGGTAGTCGATCGAAGCCCTACTCCCTTGGGGGGGGGGGGGGGGGGGGGTTCCTCCCTCCCTTCACCACCTTTTGCTCCCTCCTACCCTTAAGTGACCCCCTCTCGGCCATCTCCCCCTTCTTTCTTTCTCTCCAACCCGCCACCATCTTGCCCCCTTTACATGCACGTCACCTTCTTCTGCCGACTAAAAGAGGGTCACTCGTCCTTGGCCTGCTTTGCCACCCCTCCCCCCCCCCCCCCCCGACATTGCTTGTAGCTAGTGATGTTGCACTGTCATGTCCTTCAACAGCGGCCTTAGGATAGGCTCCAACCTCCCTCGTAGATCCGACTGCTGTAGGAACGTTGTCGCCCTCTACTGGTCGGAAGAGGGATGCTCGACCTCCCCATCCTACTTCGCCCTCATCGTCTTTGCCTGCACCCAGTGCAGTTGCAGATCCAACGCGTCCCCCTACTATGACTCGTGCCATATTGACAGATCCCACCTCTCCTACACGTGAGGCTGTAGATCCAATTTTGGGTTCCTCTTTTGTGTCGACCCCACCAAATATGCCTATAGATGGAATAACAACCCTAGGCGCATGACAACATGCATAATCGACTTCGATGGATTTAGATTTGGCATAGAAGATGACTCCTTTGTCTCTATCTCTCTATCTCTTTGGCCCCTCTCTCTCTCTCTCCCCCTACTCTACCTCTCTCTTCCATTGTTGGAGTGAGCTCCCATCAGCACTAGGTCACAAGTCACAAGCATGGAGGGTGACCCTGTAATATCCTGGATCCTTAGTGGATCTTTGTTGGATCTCTATTAGGTCTTTCGGACCTTTTTTGGAGAGTTTCGGATCGCTTTAGTAGTTCCCGAGTTGAGTTTTACGATCCGTGTGGATTTTTCTCTCGTACTAGTTACGGAACCCTACTGTGAGTTTATTTCTCAATTCATCGACTCGTGGACGCCGCAGTTGCGACGTACTCTTCGAGCTAATCGTTTCGAGTATTTTTACATATTTTTTTGAATTAGGGCATTTTCGGCGCATTTTACGGAATTTCAGAAATTAGATAAAATTTCTAATTCCTTTTTTTATAACCTGTGGATGCATAAAATTGCACGCCCATATGTCCCGCTAAGCTCCGCATTAATGTCAAAGTCAAAGGAAGAAGACCCAGAGAGACTGGCCATCCAGGGCTCCGGGAAGATACTACCGCCCGGCAAATCCCCGCATTCGCGCGGGCGCATTAAGAGACCGAGAAGTCACAGGATGTCCTCCTGAATTAACACACTGCTAGGGACCCTCCCTCGGGCCCTTGACGGTGAAGAAATATCCCAAAGAATGCACGGCTTCAAGCTACTTAAGCAAAAGCAAAGGCCCTCTAGCGGCACGGGCCTGAGGCCCTTCAGCGGCACGACCATAAGCCCCAGCGACACGGCCCTTCAGCCTTTCAGCGGCACGGCCATATGGCCCTCCAGCGGCACGGCCATCTAGCCCTCCAGCGGCACACTTCATTCAGGGTTTCACCAAGTCCATACATCCGTCAGACGAAGTCTATACACTCATGTCTGAAGTCTGTACAGGCTCATGCATGCTCACAGTGTGAAGTCTGTACAGAGTCCATGACCATGAAGTCTATGCGCTCATGTTTGAAGTCTGTACAGAGTTCAGGCAAACGCGAAGTCTATACACTCATGTGGCAAGTTCGTACATTCACCAGTTCAACTTCCAAGTCCATACATTGGTGAAGTCTGTACATCCGCCGGTTGAGCTTCCAAGTCTATACGTTGCAGCTGAGTTGAAGTCTGTACAACCTTTGCTCTGTCAAAGTCTATACATTGATGAAGTCTGTACGCCGCTTTTGACGCAGGCCCCTGCAAGTCTATACATTGCAGCCGAGTTGAAGTCTGTACAGCCTTTGCTTTGCCAAAGTCCATACATTGTGAACGCTCAAGTCTGTACAGAGTCCATGCCCATGAAGTCTATACACTCACTCACCAAGCCTGTCTCCCAGCGGCACGGCCTCAAGCTTCCCAGCGGCACGGGCCTCCTTGCCCTCAATGCCCTGCGCCATTTCCCCAGCGGTACAGCGCTGAAAGCCTCCCGACGGCACGCACCGGCAGAAGATACAACGGTCAATAGGCAGACCCATTGGCGCGCAGTCCAGCCACTTCAAAGCCAGCTAGCGCTTGTCTCCATGTCACCTTCTGGCTGGAGGAGGGGAGATCTTCGCCTGACGAGGAAGATACCGAAGTCAACCTCGGATGGCAGTGCCATCATGAGGTGACCTCGTCAACCGTCCGCATATAAAAGGCCCCCCACAGACAGAAAAAAGAAAGGGAGGGATTTTTGCTAGAGGGAGGAAGACAGAGAAAGAAGAGAGGATCTTCGTGCGAAGAGGCCCGTTCGAAGCGAAGAAGAAGAGAAGAAGAAGGTAGAAGAAATATAGGAAAAAGAGAGAGGAGCGTTGTATGTAGCAGAGGGGGGAGGAATGGAGGAAAGGGAATTCCTGCCCTTCCTCGTTCCAACCCTCTCCCCAACTTTCTTTTCTTTCCTGTTCTTAGTTTTCTTCGCCCCTTTTGTTTAGGGATGCATTGTACGATGTGTGGTTTTCAGGCCATGATCTTTGTTATCTTGAATCCTCCATGAATGAAATAATGTTCGGTTTTGCTCCTTACTGTGTTTGTTGTCTCCTCCTCACCAGGCTCTTATGGTTTTACATTCTCTTCCCCCAACCTCTCAACTCCCTGTTCTACCTGATTTCCTGTGGCGCTGGTTCGTGCAGTCAATAGGGTTTGTTCCTTGCTTGACATGGTCTGGCCAGCCTCCTCCCTCTTCAACCGCTTTCCATTGCATAACAACTCTTGACCTTGCCATACGGGTTTCTACGAGCCCATTCTCTTTAACACATTGGAGTCACTCAACACCAAGAACATCCTCCTTTGCCCTCCTTCGGGACCAGTGGTATGCCCACACACCCTCAAGCTCCCAGTCATTCTACCACTCAGGGCCCCCAGTGGTACGCTTCTCCCATTCGGCCATTTGGCGGTACACCTTCCTTGGCCACCCAGCGGCACACCCTCTCTTTTCTTACCAGCGGTACGCCCCTCCCTCCTACTGCCAGCGGCACGCTCCTGGCTGCGCCCAGCGGCACACATTGATTGTCACTTCTCGGTGTACTCACAGTTTGCATCAGTCTACTGGTTCCTCGTTCGATATTTTCTCCGAGTTTTCTGAAGTTTCCCTAAAGGCGGCTGCTCAGGCACCCCCCTCAGCTGTTGGTTCATGCCACCCCCGTGGTCATGTTCCTTGTTATTCCTTTACCTCCCGGGTCAAGGGGAGGTGCTGTCGAATTTTTGCTAGAATAAATCTAAAAAGATGAAAAGAAGCAGCAAACAGATGGAATGAGCAACAGTAAAAACACTCAAATCAATTAAAAGGACTATGCAAGATTCAAGGAACTGAACTGAATAAGACTTCGAGCACTGTATTGCTAAAATATGACTTGGGACTCAATCTCATGACAGGAAACTGAAAGCTTAACCATCTAAGATGCTTCATTCTGAGCTGAACAAGGAACCCTCTCTTGAGTCCTGGCCACCCCTTTAGCGGCACACTCTGCCTGGTTTCGTTTGCTACTTTTCCCAGCGGTACACTCTCCTTTACCTTCAGCAGCACATCTTCTATCCTCCAGCGGTACGCTCCCCTTTGGCCCTCTAGCGGCGCACTCCCCCAATTCCTTTCCCAGCGGTACGCCCCCCCTTGCTGTCTGAGCGGTACGCATCCTCCCAGCGTTCCATCAAGTCTATACATCGCTGCATCATTCACGCTCAAAGTCTGTACATCGTCTTCTTGTTCATGCATTGCATCATTTGAATTGAAGTCTGTACAGCCTATGCATGAAGTCTGCACACTGTCTGGTCGCACACACTTATAAGTCTATACATTGGCAGCTCTACCTACGTTGCACTCATAAGTCCATATGTTGTGAACTCTCAAGTCTGTACAGACCTCGCTTTGCTCAAGTCTGTACATCGTCTAGTTGTCTTGGCTAAGTCTATACGTTGATTGTCTGCTCACGCATCACTCCTTCGGCAAGTCCATACATTGTGAAAGTCTATACATTCCTCATTGGCTTGCTTCATGCACCAAGTCTGCACATTCCTTTCTAAAGTCTGTACGTTGCATTGCATGAAGTCTGCACATTCCACGCTAGCGAAGTCTGTCTAAGTCTATACATTGCTTCTTCATGCATCGCACGAAGTCTGCACATTGTGTGCTGCATGCTCATCAAGTCCATACACTGGCTAGTCTGCACAAGTGTGTACGTCTATACATTGGCTGCCGAACGCTCTTCAAGTCTACACATCGCAGCATGCCTTCGTCTCAAGTCTGTACAGTGCATCATGCGCTTCAAAGCATTTCCAAGTCTATACACTGCACCGTCTCATTCATCGTCTTGCAAAGTCCATACATCGTCGCTATGTGTGTGCATCATTGAGCAAGTCTATACATCGTGTGCATCTCGCTGCTAAGTCTATACGTTAACTGTACCGCTTGTCAAGTCTATACATCGTCCGTTGCATAACACGCAAGTCTGTACAGCCCTCGTGGCTTGTTCGCGCACCGTCTCCTCCAGCCCTTCCAGCGGTACGCTCCAGTCCCCCGGCGGTGCGCTCCACAGTCTTCCAGCGGTACGCTCTCAGTCCCCCAGCGGTAGGCTCCACCCTTTACCCTTCAACGGTACGCCCATCTTCATTCTTCCAGCGGTACGCTCCCCAGCGGTACGCCCTTCTTTACACTTTGAACGGCACACACCATTCATCTCTCAGCGGTACACCCTAGTCTCCATCATCTCCCCTACGAATACACACAGGTATGCAATAAAAAGGGGAGGGGGTTATATGATAAAGGAACAATGAACAGTAATAACAATAATGAGATAAAAGGGGTGGTTCCAACCAAGATGACAACAAGGGAAAATAATAACAAAGAAAGGGTAGTGTCAACAAATAAATGGTAATAACAAGCATCGACAATCATCGCGAATACGATAATGTGGCAGCAGTCTCTCCTTCCTGGATTACGAATCCGGGGATATTAATGGTGCTCCTGTAGGTCGGAAGTCACTCCCGGGAGTTCTCTCTCTTGTCATGGTGACCGCCCGGCCTTACCTCGGGCCGATAATTCATCAGGGTCCCCTCCCTCGTCGGGATCTGATTTGCCTCCCTGTATTAAAATTGCCGTCCCTCGGCAAACATTTGTACGGATTCGTCTCCCGGGTTATCGTCTCGTTTTCCGTGTGAACTTATGTCCAAACATGAAATGGTCCATCAGTGACCGACATGACCCGAGCATTCATGCCCCCACCTCGGGCTTACCGCATAGCCCGACGGGTGTTTCCTTCCTGCGTTAATCAGTATTTCTTTCGACCGTGGAGCCCTTATTTCTGGCAATTAATCAAGGGTATTCCCCTCTCCGAGAGGATGTAAATGACGTTGTGACCTTTATGGCACAACGGGTCTCAGTCCCGACCTGAACCACGCAATCGTCTGACCGAGTCAGATCGAGCGCACCATGGGCTCTCCGGAGCCCGAACAAATCGTCACTTCGTGACTGGCACGCCCACGCACTTAATAAAACCAACAAATAGATAAATGAACCCGATAAACGAATAAACTAAGACGTAATAAAAAGTGCGTCCACAAGTCTGGCACGCCCGGTGGGACGGGATCACCCTTCATCTCTTTGCCGGAACCAAGGGCTCCACGGCCCCCTTCTTGTAATACTGATTCCCTAATTTGCAAATGCAGGTTACGTTACGGACGTCCCGATGGCACTCACTTTCGGCCACCAACCCGTCGAGAGTCACGTGCGGAACGGCTACAGGACCGTACCTCTCACCTTCGGGAGCTTCCCTCCCTCGGTTCGCTTCCCCAACTTTTTGGGAGTGGCCTTCACTCACCTGTTGGACGTGGAAGCGTCTGACGGGATCAAGGACGACGCCTCTATCCAGGGGGCCACCAAAGCTGCTACCGGCCGACCGATGGCCGAACCTCCCTAGGCTGCCCCTGTGAAGACATTAGGCTGCAACGTGCACCATGTGCACGAAACTGCCGGCCCATCTCGCCCAGGCTCGGCTTCCCATCAGAGAAGGCTCCGGAGGAGCCATGCAACCACATCACCCCGAGGCCGGGTCTCCAACACCGGCAAGTCTACTATCGTCAAAACGTTCCGGGTGCATCTTTCTGGGCGGCGCTCCGAAGTGACCCTGGATGGAATCATACCCTCAGTTCCAGTGCGCAACTCCTTCCAGCCACTGGGGAAGATGAAGGGCATGATGACGTCCGTAGCTCCGGCTGCAGTCCCACAGCACCGATCGGCCCCTAGGCCGACGAAGGGCAAGCAGGCGTGGATTCCCAAGGCAGCCCGGGCTATTTCACCAGCCCTGATGGGACCCAGCACCTCTCGCCCAGCAAGGGCTCAACGAGCAGACCGGGTCAAGACATCGGCCCCCGTCTATCATCCGGTATCGGCCGCACTGGCCCCACCAGAGAACACCCGCCGTCGACACCGTCGACGTCACTACCAGAATGCCCGTGTGGAGCCTGCAGCTTACATGCCCGTTACTGTCAACATGGCCACATCACCGACTTCTCCTCCAGATCAAGACTGGGAAGGAGTGGAGTAGGCCATGAGAAACTATCTGCGGGGCCCGGGGAGCACTCCCCTGGGTCGTCAGAGATTGCTGGGGGCAGTGGC
Source organism: Amorphophallus konjac (assembly GCA_022559845.1). Classification (NCBI taxonomy): domain Eukaryota; kingdom Viridiplantae; phylum Streptophyta; class Magnoliopsida; order Alismatales; family Araceae; genus Amorphophallus; species Amorphophallus konjac. The sequence continues at coordinate 181,999 of JAHNEJ010002099.1, forward strand.
CTCGGCATTTGAAGAAGAAGAAACCTGACCCGTGCCTAGTGCCGAGTCGAGGAACTACTCTGAGGAGCGCTATCAGTCCCCGCCGAAGGAAGAGGTGAGGCCGCGGGGGTCGGTCTTTGACAGATTGGTCTTCCCAGGCAGGCCGTCAAGAAGAGCAACAAGAAAAGGCAGAGACCTAAGGGTCTACACTTGCAATATGGCAGGAGTGTCCGGCCGGTACGGGGCCTTACCGACCGAGCCCGGAGAAATGGCCAGACTTGTGGCAAGGCCGGGACCTCTCACCAGAAGAGGGAAGGCAGCAACCGAAAAGACACAAGCTCACACTGGAGGAACTGACTACGGGGAGTCGTCGACGGCCCTGGCCGCCAATGTCATTACTGAAGGCACCACGGGAGGACCATCCACTTCGTCCGAAGAGGCCCCAGCCGAAGAGAGAGGGGGCACCCCTAGCCTCTCAGTGAGTGACCCTGCTGTATTACTCATGATGCAGTAATATCAAAGAGAGATCGAGTTGCTAAGAAAGCAGTTGACCGACAGAGCTGCTCAGCCATCAACATCCGGGCAGACCGAAGCACTACCAGAG